>WBMV01003161.1:1404694-1671053 GCA_013396655.1 Campylorhamphus procurvoides | reverse complement strand
CGGTGGGGGGTGGGGTGGGGGGAGAACAAGGTGCTTATTAAATTGATTTGTCTCCTGGCTTTTCTGGAATGCAGAGCCGAGAGCGGGAGCGAGTCGCTGCTCACACCAAGTTCCCGCACGGCGGAGCGACATGGCGAGCCCGGGGGCGCTGGAGACGGTCATGCCTTCCTCCTGCCCCCGGCACGACGGCAGGGCCGCCGCCGCTAACCCCTCCAAGACCCTGGCCTTCTCCATCGAGCGGATCATGGCCAAGACGTCGGAGCCCAAGCCAGCCTTCGAGCAGCGGCACGGCGGGCCGGGGCCGGAGCCGGGCAAGAAGCCGCTGAGCCTGTGCTCGCCTCTGCCCTGCGTGATCCCCATCCCGCCGCTGGGCTACGAGCTGCCCTCCAAGACTCTCAACTACTCGGAGCTGTGGAAGAGCAGCCTGCGGGGCGGCGCGGGGCTCTGCAAAGCCAACTGCGGCGTCTGCTGCAAGGCAGAGCTCGCCCTGGGCCAGCCCAGCGGCCGGCTCATCAAGCCGCAGGTCATCCACCAGGCAGGGGCCGTGCCGGCCGCCCCCCGCTCCCTCTACTACTTTAACTACCTGGACGCCGCGTACCACCCGGCCGACCTCCTGCACGGACAGCTCTTCCCCGCCGGCCTGCTGGGCGCCCCGCCGCCGGGGGGGCTCTCGGCCCACCAGAAGCTTTTCCTGCTGGAGAACGCCAAGCTGGCGGGGCTGGCGGCCGAGAAGCTGCCGCCGCCGCCGCCCTTCGCCCACAAGGAGCGGCTGCCGGGACACCTGGACCAGGTGATGAAGGAGGCGGCGGCGGCGGAGCGCGGCGGCCCCCCCAAGGGCCACGCCAAGATGGGGGGCGGCGGCGGCGGGGCCGCGGAGGGCAAGCCCAAAAACTTTACCTGNACCAGTGCGGGAAGGCGTTCAACAGGAGCTCCACGCTAAACACCCACATCCGCATCCACGCCGGCTACAAACCCTTCGTCTGCGAGTTCTGCGGCAAGGGCTTCCACCAGAAAGGTGAGCCGGGCCGGGCCGGGGCCCTCGCCCATCATTAGAGGGGATTATACGCGGCGAGCCCTGCCCGGCTGGGGGAAGCGAGGGGCGCAGGCAGAGCCGCCGCCGCCGCTCCCAATTACTTTCCCTCTAAGCTGGGCCGCATCGCCGGGCATTGCTGACGGTTCTCCCTAAATGTTTTTTAAATGAGAGGTGCCGGGCCTTGGTCCTAATCCAGAGCCCTCCGTTTGCCGCGGGTCACCGGGCTGACCCTGCCTCTCATTTGTGCCGTGCCAGTTGTGCGCTGCTCCGCGCTGACACGGACCGAGTTTGACAAGTGGGACGAGGGTGCGGGGGGAGACACTTCCTAATGCCCTCCTTACCTATGCACCGTGTGGCCCGGGCACCCTCGGGTAACCCCCTTTTCCACCTTTTTCCTCTTTCGCAGGCAACTACAAGAACCACAAGCTGACCCACAGCGGAGAGAAGCAGTACAAGTGCACCATTTGCAACAAAGCCTTCCACCAGATCTATAACTTGACTTTCCACATGCACACCCACAACGACAAGAAGCCCTTTACGTGTGTCACTTGCGGGAAAGGATTTTGCAGAAACTTTGATTTAAAGAAGCACGTCCGAAAGTTGCACGACAGCGTCTCCAGCGCTCCTCCGCCGCGGGACCCTGGGCGCAGCGGGCAGAGCTAAGGGCCTGGCGCGCCGCCCCATTCGGACCTGCTCTACCAGGCCAGCACTATTTATCCAAACCAGCCTTTGCTTCTCTGTCTTTTCCCCAGCGAGCTCAGCCGCCAGTAGCAAGCGACCCCGAGCCGCACTTGTACATAAGAGGAATCTTATTTAAGGGCGCGTTGCGCCGCCGGAGCGGGCCAGGAGGGGCCGGGCTGGCCGCCCCCCGCGCCAGGACAGCGCTCTTTATACGTGTCTGTAAATCTCCATTTTAAATGTACGCTCGAATAAGTGAGGAATATATATATATATCTATATATATCATGGGACAATAAACCGGCCCTTCGCAGGTGTCTCATTTCCCACCTCGGCCCCGGCCCGAGCGGGAACCGGGCTGCACGGCGCTGTCCCCCGTGTGAACGCGGCGTGCGGGAACTGCGGGCCCTGCGGCTTCAGGGCCTGCCGAGCGCCGCGGGCATCGCAGGAAGCAAAACGAGGGCGGGAGGGAGCCGGGCGGCTTCAGAGGGCTGCAGCCCCCCCGGGATGGGGGCAGCGCCGGTGCGGGACCCCCGGCCGGCAGCGAGAGGGGCGGCTCGGAGTTTCCCAGCGCTGCTTTCCGGGGTCGGTTCATTACGGCGTGTTTAAGCCGCTCCTGAATGACTATCTTTCCTTGCATGCAGATAAAATGATCTCACGCTTGCTTTCCGAGTAATGACCCAAATTAAGAGAGAAAACACAGACCCTTCAAACCGCATTACATTAATCTAATCACTCCCAGCAGGCCTCAGAAACTCTTTTTGATCAGAATATGGATAATCAAGCACTTGGATTACACTAAATATTCCCTTCTCGTCTCCCCCCCTCCCTCACTTTTAATACGCAAGTGTCTATTCCGGCCACGTCGTTAGGAACAATATTATTCTAGCGGAGAAAGGAGATTGAGGCGTCCGGGCGTGTGCGTGCTGCTCGGGCCGGGCTTGCCAATGAAGAAGGGAACGAGACAGGCACCGAAATGCCTGGGGACGGCGTAATGGGGAGCTCACCTTTCTGCGCTTAATTGAGTGGTTAAATAGTAGGAGGCGAGGACGAGCACAGCTCGCCACGGAGCGCAGGGACGGGAAGCGACCCCTCGCTCCGGGTTTCTGGATTCATTATTCGGCCGCGATGCTCTGCGCTCCCCGAGGAGCAGGCTGGGGCCGGGGCTGGCGGGCCCCGTACTCCCGCTGGAGGGATGGGGCGATTTCAAGAGTTTTTCGGGGTTTGCATTTTCCAGTGTCAGAAGGAGCGTTTTGGCGGTTCGAAGGGCGGAAAAGGATGTCGAGCGATCCTGGCAGAGGGGAAAGATCGTGACAGAATCTGTTAAAATATTTTGGGAGAGTTTTAGGTTAAATTAAAAAAAAAAGAAGAAAGAAAGAAAAATGCAACAAATGCAACCCCCGTCGCCGTTAAGTCACCGTTCTGGACACCCTGTCGGGGGAAAAGGTCCCGCAAGCGAAGGGGCTCAGCTCAAGCCTTGCAGGTGAGAGCCGAGCCCGGCTCTCCCGCTTCATCGACAGACGGGGCGGGACAGCCCACGGGCCGGGGACAGCGGGAGGGACCCCTCTCTCCGTGAGGACACTGTGCGGGGGAAGGCCACGGCAGGACAGGGTCCCGCAGGAGGGGAGTCGGGCGTGCACAGCCCGGGGGCGGCCACGGGGCCGGTCCCGCTGCCAAGTCCAGGGGAAGCGCCGCTTCCTCCGCACCTCGGGCCCGGGGGAGAGGTCTGGGCTGCCAGCCGGGAGCCGAAAGCGGGAGCCAGGCGAGGCTACAGGCCCCACAGACAGCGCGCAGGCTGCTTCCTCAGCTCTCCTGATGGGCGAGAGTAGTGCGAAACCCGCTCGCGGTAAGCGAATTAAGGAAGCGCGTTCTTAGTGCATTTTTATAAAAAGCGGCGTTGTTTACAGAGCCGTCTGGGAGGGGGGAGGGCGGCATCCCCGTCACGGCTGAGGGCATCCTCGGGGCACCCCGGAGGGCCGTGTCAGCCGCCGCTGGGTGGGCTTGGTCACCTGGCCCCCCTCCCCGGGTGGCGGCGGGCAGTGCTCCCCGGCCCGGCTGTCGCTCCGGCTCCCCCCGACCCCGGGCGCCCCGGGAAGGGGCCGCGGCAGCGCGCTGGCCACCGGCCGGCCCCGGCCCCCCCGGGATCTCGCCCGGATCCCGGCACACACAAGCCGCAGATCGCGGGGGAGGGGCGGCTCTGTCAGACACACACACGCCAGAGACTCCAATTATCTTCTCCCTCACAAGATGTTTCTGCTGTCCACGACTGCTCACACTTCGGCACTCTTGCCAGCAAGCCTCAATAATAACACAAAAACCCGCACAAAAACCCCTCTCCCGGCGCCACAGCCGCGCACACAACAGATTGAGCGGTGCCGGTGCCTCGGGGGGAGGGTTAGAGGTGCCTCCGCGCAGAGAGAGACGTGCCAGCGCCGTCGGGCTTCCCCCCTGAGCCCGGCCCGGCACCTTCCCGGGACCGGGAGGCTCCCAGGTGCGTCCCGGCACCGCGCCGGGCACCGGGAAGCGACCAACCTACAGGCAGCTGCGTTGCCCTTTTCCCTGCACTCCACTCTCCAAACGTCTGAGCAACCGGTTTGCTGCTAGAAACATGTTAATTGCCAACGGAGCTCATTAAGGCATGCACATGCAAAACACAGCGAGGGAGATTAAATGGACAAAAGCGCAATAATGAACTGTCAAAAATCGGACCCATCTACACGACCAGGAGCACTCAAGAATGAGGCATTTAGAGGCAACAAAGGATTGTCTGGGACAGGAAGAAAGGACGACCTAGACTTTTGTTTAGTCAACACAATTGATTACAAATGAGAGATTAACAGGATAGCTTCAGAGTTTTTTTGAAGGAGGCAGAAGAGAAAAGTCCAATTAAGTGCACCGAATGTTAACTACATTGATTTCCACGGCCAGCGCTAGAGAAATTCTCATTAAACCATCCCTGGCGATCCCTTTTGGAAAGTAATTTGTCTCCCTGATGGAGCAGAGAAAGGGAGCCGTGTAAAGAGAAAGAAGCGCTAGTTCTTGGCACAATGAGCTTAGGAGACACACTGGAAAGAGCCAAAGGGGGAGTTAATGAGCATCTGACAAGCCGCTTGGACCCGGGCCTGGAGAGCAGCGATGAAAAGATGGAATTGGCCAACAACTATTCTTTATATCAAACATAAAAAGGCCAATCTGAAACAGGGCTGCTCAAAGCTGGTGGGGAAGAAAAGAAAGGCCCCCACTGGGGGGTGGAGTGGAGGGCTCAACTGCCCCATTGGGACGGGGGAAAAAAATGCATTGGCATGTCCCTCTCCCGAGCGAGCGGAGCTGCCGGCCCTCGGCACCATCCCCGGGGCCGGGCACGGCCGAGGGGTCCCGGCAGCCCCGGCCCCCTCTGCAACCACCCCGGGCCCGGAGGCGCCTGCACAGCCCCAAACCGCCCCACGACAGCCGAGCTGGGTACAGTTGTAAGACGTTATCCCGCGGAGGGACATCACCGGTGATCCCAAATCACTGCGGCCCGGCTCTCCCCGAAACCGGCCTGTCCTGTCCCCCGAGGGTGCATTCGCTGTCCCTCCCGCTGCCCCGGGCTGTGGCCCCCCCGGGGCACCGGGCACCACAGAGCGCAGGGCACGGCAGCGAGCCTCATGTAGACACGGCTCGCTCGGAGGCTCTTAAATCAGATTAGAGCTCGTTAATAACAATTTTGGCTTAAGTCTGTATTGACTTAGGTTTAGGAATGGCTTAGCACTTTCGCTTAAGTCAACACTAGGGCTAAATTGACACATGCCTTTCCCAACCCGCCGGGTCCCCAGGGACGCCCAGGTGCTCGCAGGACTTGTCTGTCTCCCGCTTTAAGCAGTTTACGGAAGTATTTGCACTATTTTTAAGCGAGCCCACGGGGGCCTCGAGCGTGCCATCCCACCCCCTCGTGTCACCCACGGGAGTCCCCTCCAAGGACGGGTTTCACGGGCCTCACCCTGGGGTGAGGGCTCTGCTGTCCTTCGGGCTCTCACTGTTCTGCCAGCCCTTGCGGTCCTATTCCAGGGTTCACGGTGTGGCCTCTGCCCACTCCTTAACACCTCCCGTGTCTTTCCTCAGGCCCTCTCTACCCCTTCAGCTTTGGACTCTGGATGCCCTTGGAGGGCTGGGGCTGCGCTGCCACCCACAGCCGGGCTCTGCAGAGAAAGAGAAGGGCCGGAGGCACCTGCCCCTGCAGCCGAGGGACAGATGGCACGGCATGTCCTGGAGTAGGCATCGCCCTCCTGCCACCACAGACAGCGGCCACGGCAAGGGCTGTGGGCTGCCCGGCCATGTTAGAGCCCTTGAGCAGCCTCATGCAGACGGGATGGTGAGGGGCAGGTGGGCCCTGGGGCTGTGCAGGCAGAGGGAACCACCAGCAGGCCATGGCTGCGGGGACAGACACCCACCCCCCTGACTGCGGGGCTGGTGGGGGGCTGCCTAGGGGTGCCACACTCACCCCATGCCCTTCCTTCTCCTGAGGGCTTCTGCAGGCAGACCTTACACCATGGGAAGCTTAGCCCTTAACATTTGCCTTCCCACCTCCCTCTTGCTGTTACCCTCTCCACCTCCTCCGCAGCCACGTAAAACCACTGACCAACACCATCACCATGGGGCCTTAGTGAAAAAGATAAAAAGGGGTGAAAATGCTCTTACCAACTTGTTTCTACTACCTGCCCAGACTCCCTACGTGGCCCTTCCTCATCTTGTAACCCTGATTCTTCCCTACTATTACCACTAACCCTGCCTAGCCCAAAGCCGTAGCTTCGCGTTACTTGTATTTATCTCACTGACTTATTGCAATTGCTTAATTGATTGAATGATGGGCAACACGTGCCTTCAATTAAAAATAAAAGAAAAAAAAAAAAAGGGGTGCATTTGGACTTCTGTGCTCTCCGTTTTAGAACAGGCTGCCTCTCCTCGTCAGGTGTTGGGGCTGGGCACGTGGCCTTTCAGAGCGGGTGCTTCAAGTCACCAGTGCTCTTAAAAGCTGCTTTAAAGTGACTCCGGTAACAGCGTGTTTAGTCACCAAAGTGCCTTGTTACCCCCAGCAGGGACAGACACGGAGCGCAGAAAAGGGGTCTGATCCCAGAATTCCGAGTGTATAAGCCCGAAACAACATAAAACTTGATTTCCGCAAATATTCGCATCTTTGCCGTCTTCTCTGTTTGCAGAAGTAGGCTGATGAGTAACTATTAAAGAGATCTGATTCGGGGGTAAAAGTTCTTACAGCCGACGGGGCAGGGACTGGGCATCTCGCTGAACCCACTTCGGCTCTCCCGGCTTCTCGCCGAGCCTTTGGGAGCCCCCCGGGCCCCTCCGGGCCCCCCCAGCCCCGGGCGATGCGCATAAGGGGGTCACAGCAGCGCTTGGGGGGCGACAGCCCCTGTCCCAGCCCCACGGGCTGCTCTGCCACCGGCGGCGGGGGGCAAAACCCTCGCCCAAACGACGGGGATGGGCGCTTTGAACCACTTGGGAGCCCGAGGCCACGGGGGCCATTCCCCAAATCTGCTCTGCTGCCCCGCTGCAATGGGCACGATTGTCCTTTGAAGGGCGCAGGCGTTTAAATCGCAGAGAGGCACCTGAGTCCTCCTGCGGTCGCGTTCCTGAGGTCCTGTTAACTGTCTGATACTCCTTCTACTGTCTTCCTCACTGCTGCCAGTTGCCAAGATATTCCACATAAATAGAAGCTTTCTGATTTATAATCAGCCTCTTCCTTCTGATTCATTATGTTAATGAATTGAGATATTACCAACATTGGATTATCGCATCACTCAATGAATCCAGCAAGAGAAAGCTGATTATGGAGGAAAAAGCCAAGTGTACCCGGAAACTTAATACAAAGAAACGTCCGAGAAATAGCGCAAAGCGACTGCAGTAGTTTAAGCGCCTTCTAAACACCGTTCCCAGATAACTGGGGGCTGTGATGTTTTGGGTCACACAGACAAACCTTTATGCTAGGAATTTCACCGTTACCGGTATTATTACGAACATTTCTATGGAGTAAAACCTGCTCAGAGCTCTCTTAGGAACCCCGGCGTCGCTGAGTGAGGCAGAACACACACAAGGCGCTCCCCGTTCCCTCTCCCAGCTCACTGTTCCCGGCGACGCGCAGCCCCCGCGCCCCGACACGACCGACCGCCGTCCGTCTGTCCTTCTGTCCTCCCCCGCGCCACAGCGGGCTCATTTCACACCGGGCAACGACCGAGAAATTGTTCTTGGGTTGTTTTTTTTGGGTTTTTTTGGTTCGGTTTTTTCTTTTGTCCCATCCTTTCTCCCTTTCCCACAGCCGCCCGGCTCGCAGCAGCGCTGCCCCTGGGGCAGAGCCCGCCCGGCCGGGGCGCGGAGAGCGCAGGTGGGACCGCACCGCGCTGAGCAAAGCTGCCGGCTTGGGTACATCACCCTCCGCAAGATTTTACTGGGCAACAGTCAGAGCTCCGTGAATGAAGCTATTGGGAACACATGCAAACTAAATGGGTAAAGAAAGGCAGGTCTGGATACCAAAATTACATTTCTCAACACCGCAGTGAGGCAGGTACTTATTTACTGCAGCTTCAAGCTAAGTAATTAGTCAAGGAGACTGTAATTTACTTAAAGAAAGGCATTTTTTTCTTTTTATTAATTTGCAATAGATTTGTAAAATAATCTTACAGCAGCTGGCTCTGCTTGAATCTGTTTCAAAAGTGTGATGTAAATACCGTCTCACACTATTTTGTTGCCTATTAGGGCTTTCTGGTAGGTGATACGACTGAGAGTGAGGAGAAAGAACACCACACATTTATTTTTAAGATCATCATCACTAGCGATAAAACTTATGGGAGAAGTGAGCATACTTCCTATCTGTATGCGTTAAAAACAGACGTATCCAAAGTAAAATGTAAAAGATACAACTGGAAGGCTCCATACACAGCGGGTACAATTTAGCGCATTTTCAAGAGCTGTTTCAACTGTGTTTAAAAGGAGTAGCAAATTCCCAAATTAAATCATCCTATTTATAGCAAAGACAAAGAGCTTCACACAGCAGGAGGATGTACTAAAGAACCACTTTTCCCCACCTGTTTCCTTTGCAAGGGTTTAAGTATCTCTATCCACATCTTCCTAGTAATCGCATATCTGAGGTAATTTAGCTCAGTTATTGTGAAACAATAGGAAGTATGCCAATAATCGATCTGGGATTCATTACACTTGGATTTTTCAGCAGTAAACTTCTGAGAGTCTAATCTTCACTCAGCAGATTAGTATCTCATATCAGAATCAGAGGAAAATAAACACCATAGCTAAGCAGTGTTTATCACTGGCCTACTTGATGCTCACACACTTGGCTACAGCAGACACCAACTTATATGCAACTCATACATGCAATACAAACACTGAGATCCAAGAGGCAGTGACTACAAGATCAAAGCTTTATTTCAACTATAACGTAGTATATCCATGGATTATAATCCTTGAGCAAACAGAATATCACAGTAATGAAGACCTTAGCATTACAAATATGTTAAAACAGCTTGCATTTGGGGTGATATTTAAGGTCAAGTTGTATCTGAACACAACTATTAAAATATTATGAAAATTACCATTATGGAGTAAATAATGTTTTCTTTCAGATATAACCTCTAAAAGTACATTCCATTTCAAATTTGGTTTCCTTATTTTTCAGTACCAACAAGCTCAAACTGAGCATCTCTATCCCTGACTTGCTCTATGTGAATGAAAAAGACAGAAATGAAGAACTATAAGCTCAGCCTAAAATTTAGCTCCTAACTTCTATGAGAACATGACCCTGAATAAACACAATCAAGAGGGTATCATAGTGTCAGAGATCATTTGTCTAAACCAACTTATTATTTCAAATGTGCTCTCAAACTAAATTAATAGTCTTGAGAGAGATTCTGCAGAGTAAGAAATTTCTTATCCTAAGGAAAACTAACATGCCTTCTGCTCCTGCCCCCACAGCCAGAATAACTGAGAAAGTAAATGTGATGGTAGAGGTGACAAGATGGGTGAACAGGCTGTGCTCCTGGGTTAGTATTGGGGTTACTCATCTGTGCATAAACCTAAAAAAGGATGACTAATTATTTCTTCTTACAAGATACTCAAAGATTAACTTACAGACAGGCAAAACCTTTGGGTTTTCTCACTGCTCTTCTCTCAATTGCTGTTCCCCACCCACTAAAAAAGCACCAAGAAGCAACAGGCTCTTAGGACCACTGCAGCTTACATATACATATATTTTAACACAAAAGGGCAAGTAGCAAGTCAACACTGCAGACTAACAAGTTCGGTTTGTTTTTATTTTTTAGGGAAAAACATTTAGTCAGGATGGGTAGCAAATTACAGAAGATATATATGATGTAATATATATTTTACATTTATATATAAGAGCTTGGGATAAGATGTGGTAACTACACAGAATTGATATGTTTCAGGTAACAGCCTCAGCTTGGTGAAGAACACCCATTCAAGATTTCACATAAAGCCAATATTAAATCATATCAGTATCAGTCAGTTTGGGGGATTTCTAAAATTTTTGTAAACACACTAAAGTGTAACATTTGCTTTCTCAAATCCATATCTATAGAAAGGTGAGTGGCAACCTAGCTGAAGTCATAAACTAAACCCAATAAATCTAAGTAGAACAGGAGATACCATATAATTATGTTCCCTGATACTGTGTGCTCCAAGGTCTGTGCCAGACCAGGAGACACTTGCTCCTGTGCCTTAATGTCCCTGCTGTGTCCCCCCTGCCTCTACTGATGTACTGTTTCACAGTCAAAGGCAATTGCATTCCTTTCAGACCACAGGCTAACACGAAGGCCCTTGTCTCTGAGAGCAGTCACCTACACACATTCCTGCTTTGAACGTTTCTCTTCAATTTTTCCTTTTCTGGGCAATTTCCTCTATAGTTTCCCTTGCCCTTGTTGTCCTAGTGCTTCTAGAGTTTTGCTGCAGGAAAAAAAATTAAAATGAAATTATCTTCAAAGAAGAAATTTAATCTCAAACGTGCTCTGTGAACACCTCACTGTGGCATGGAAACTACTCTAATCCTGGCTGCAGGTGCCTTTCACTGCACACTGCCAAATCCTCATGCATCCAGCTGCCATGCCCTCAGTGTCCACACACTTAGCTCTCCTTCCAGGGGAACCTCACAAGGGGCCAGGAGATAGTGAGTATCTGCATTGTGTCCCCGTGGTTAGGCAGAGTCGACAGAGATAAAGACCCAGATTATTAGAATGTATAAAGTATTTAGGGGCCCAGATTTTAGTTTAAGCGATTTCCCTTTGGATGCAAAGAAGGGGATGAGTCCCAGTCTTTGTTAGTGAATAACTGCTCACCCATCCCTTCATTCTGGGCATCGTGTGTAAGAGCTTTTCCGTTCTTGTCTGCTCAGCTGGTTCCAAGTATTTGCTTTTTAAATGTGAGCTCTACAACCGTAAGATCCATACACATTCCCGCTAAATCAGATTGAGAATCACATTGTGAGCTTACAGAAGAAAATATTACCAAGTTGTCTTTGTGACAGAACACTGAGTAGGTATAAAATTGCAATAGTCTCTATGCCAGGTTTTTTTAAGCTCTCAGCTTGTAAGATGAAAGCCTAATTTGATATTTTTGTAGTTATATAACAGTTCTAATATTTTGTGACATTTTGTATTGTGACACTATAGATGAAATTGTCATCGGACTGACACCCTTTACTGTTTATTCCTTAATTACAACTGTTAACAACACTGCAGAGAAGCGTGCTAATCTGCCATCACATATTATGAAAACAACGTTATTGTTACAAACACCAACACCCACTCAACAGGATAATTCTAAGATGGCAGTTTCTGTAAAAACTTATCAGTTTAATGGACACTTCAATAGAAAAAGTTTTAAATGAACTCTTAATATTCCTGTGGAAAAAATACAAAAATTTTATATCACAGCTGAAGTTTTGATTTTATTGTGTCAGTGATTCTTCATACTACATAGACATATAATTTTTTTTTTAACTAGTAGGATATGTATCTCTATGTAGCATGGAGATGCATAGCTCAGTTAACTAGTAGCTTAGCAAAATTTGTAATGATTACATTTTCATATCCTCAGACATTGTCAGAGATAAACTTTTATTCTCCTACTTCCAGGTTGGGGGTGGATATGAGATTCAATTTTAACAGTAGATTGACTCAAGTCCAGCTTCTTAATAACAACAAAACCCAGTATTTTCTAGGCTTCTTTTGCTTAGGAAGGATTAAATTTCTGCAGGCCATGCCACAGACCTGGAAGGATCTTCCACCGAATTGATACAAGTTTTTTACTGTGAATTTTTCATACCAAATTAGCCCACTGCAAAATTAGAACTCACTGATACTACACCTCTGTAGAGAAAGCTGAGGAGCTGTTCAATGGCTGAAAATGAAAATATTATCTCCTCAACTTCTATATATGCTCTGTTCTTGGACAGCCACTTCCAGCTACCTTTCAGTTTGCTTCTCTCAAACTTTTCACGTCCAAGAAAAAGTTCTCACTTGTAGATTAAATCAACAGAAAGAAAATAGCATTAAGGGCAGCCTCAAAGCAGCAAAAAGCCCTAGAGAATTGTCTACATACCCATTAGACAGGAAATACAATGTAGGTAGGAGACTGGGAAAAGCAGCACTGGTAACTGGAGTGAGGTGTAGAAGTGATGGAAGTGGCAACGACAAAAATCAGGGAAAAGAAAATGTAGAAATTCAAGGTTGTTCCTTCTACTACTGCTCTCATGAAGGTTTTTACAGATTCCCGGTGCTAAACCAAGGCTACTCTCTCTGATGCACACTGTGTGCCTTTCCTGCTAATGGTAAATTCCTCCTCTCTCCCTCATCCACAAGCAGGCATGCAGCACAGATGACTGAAGTGAAGAAAGATAATGCAAGAATCTGTCTTTACTTATCGCACTTACATGGAGAAGCAGAGGATTAAAAATAACCTAAAACTCTTCTCATACTGAAAAAGCAATTGCCTCGGTAGAAATCTATACACCAGTGTTTCTCACTCTTAATCCTAAAAGCCCATCTGAGAATTGCTTCTCTAATACAGAATAAAAAAAAGGAATTGGACACAATGTAACAATGGAATCAAATTATCCAATATCGTTCATTTTAATTTAAATTATTTACATTTCAATTTAATAGTATGGTATTCTGTTGCCCGATCTGGATGATCTTCTCTGCTTGAGTGATAAATTACAAAATAAAATGAAACTACAATGTTTATTTTTGTGAATCTTCTTCTGAGTAGTTTATGTTCTGCTTTGAAGCTTTCATTTTCTTAAAGCCAATAGGAACTTCTGCTCTTCCTAAAAGAAATTCTTCCCACTTGGGAAGAGATTCTTTTATTGATGCCCAATAGAGAGTCTGAGAAAGATACAAGAAAAAAAATAAACTTAAGTTCAAAATATGTGTCAGCCTGCTTAAAACATTATAGATATGCAAAGCATTATTAAAATCTTACTTGTGAGTGAAGCAATTCAGAAAAGAACAACATACTTACACTTGAAATTTCAGATTTCTTGTACGATACAAACTATCAGCCCAAAAAGATTTCACTCTGCAGCACCAACTGTGAAGTGACTGAATGTGCCCTCTTGTGGTAAGCAACAGATTAGTCCAGACCCCCACAGTACCTTTAATAAACTATTTTTTGTGATAATATACTTTTCCCAAAGCTGCGCTTATATTTAAGTATGTATGTTAGTGAAATTTAATTCTGAAGTGGAAAAAAACCCCAGTTTAATGCTAGAAATGAAAAGTGCATTTTTGCCAGCATAAATTGATTATGCTAAAAAAGTTTGCAGTAATACAATTCTAAATATTTGAGTAAAATTTTAGATGTGATAACCCACTGATGAAGCAATAATCTCCAGTATTTGGATCACAAATTAAAAAAAACCCAAAAAAACCCCCCAACTGTATACTTAGCTTGTGGTCTAGGAAAACCACTGTGGGTCATCTAATCCTTCCTCTTGCATTATGCTGTGCCTCTGAGCAATAAATTTAACTTACTTTTGATCTGTGGAATTCATGATTTGTGTTGGTATTCTGAGAATAACTTTGTTGTTTGTAGGATTTTCAGGAAAATTTTAACTGCTGTGTATTACCTTTTTTTCCCCCCCCACAAAATAATGTGATCAAAGAACTGTATTAAACTAACACTTTAATCCCTCCACCAATATAAGTATTTTTATTCGTTGACATCCATTCAGAAAAAAGTAATTTTGTAGTAGAAAACAGCTGTGCTACATATTTAATGAGCCTTCTCGCTTTACTTAATTATATAATGTGGGAGAAACGTAGCACAAAACTGAACTTCTCCCTGCAGAATATCAGATTCCTGGCTAATCATTTTGATCCTTACATGTAACTCAGATATAACTATGGCTCTTGCAGATTTACAAAAATATTTTCCTCAACAGATTTACTCAAAGAATCTTTTTTGACAAGCATATGTGCTGTCACACAAAACTACTCCGACTTAGCAAGCTGGGGATCCATTATAGCCATAACTTTCAGAGTATATTAATACAGACACATATATGGCTGAGTGAAATATGCTCAGAAGTGTTTTGGAACAAAGCATGCACAAGAATTTTGTACCATGAAAGAAAGTTTTCTTTTTCCACTATTTATAGCACTCTTCTCTAGAGGTATAAAAAAAAAATTGAAATAGGATCTTCTCCTCCAAATAGTAACTCTGCTCTCTCTAAAATTTCACCACTGCTACAGAGTGCAGACATTCTGCAGCCAGAGCAGTCTCTCCACAGTCTCCAGTTCATGGGGACTTCACTTTACACAGCAAAAGCAGCTTAACACAGAGGGAGCAGCAGCCAAAAACAGACCCAAACAACCCTAGAGATGTCTCAGAAGTCCTGAAGGAGTCTAAAACTACCTTTGAACACCATCAAAACAGGTCCAATATTAGTAGCTTGGCATCTTTCTTAGCATCAATCAAGATGAACAGGTATGCAGGAAAAAAAATATACCCTTTCGCCTAAAAACATCTAAAAATAAGAATTAAAAAAGTCTCTGAAGGAGCATACTCAGTGTGTACCCTGTCACAGTTACAGTAGATTATTTACAAAATGCAATGACAGATAAAAACTTTTAACAGTAACCAGAAGAAGTGATGCCTCTCATTCAAGTAATAGCCCAGGCATGACAACACTTGCCCAGCAGGTGTGAAGCTAAGGTACAATACACCTCTTTTCACAGCTGACAGTGCTAAAAATGTACCTCTGCCCTCCTCTGACAGTGCCCCAGCACCCAAATTACTGTGTGGGACACTGTGCTACTGTGCCTGTGGGGACTCAGCCACCACTACTGGTGCAAGAAACAAAAGTGGGAATCTGACTGTTCAAACTTTTTATATTTAAATAATGTTTTAGAGAACCCAGGTTGAGAAGCAAGAATAGAGTGCTTCTGCAGCAGCAGTACTTTTTGTAAGCTTCCTTATAACCATAACATAACTGAAGTGGAATTTTCTCTGTTCATGCTGATAAACTGTTGACCCTGAAATGTAAAGATGACAATCTGGGGCAAACTGAGAAGAGGATGACCATATAAAACAAACTAAATTGCTCTGACATAATAAACACAGTAATCTTCTGATATTCACAATATTAATTTTTTATATTTGACTTCTTTTTTAAATAGAAGTTTGGATCTGAAAGCTGATAAATATTTCCACCAGAATGCTCCAGAATCTAGGGACCTTGCCCCAGAATTTAGGTTCAGCTTGCTACACAGTACACAGGCCTTTGGCTATACCAGTCACTCGATTTTAAAATCAATTATTTTCACTTTAAGAACATGCTTCAGGGAAAAAAAAAAAGGCAAAATATTTGGTAAACAGAAAATAAAAAGACAGTTCTAGAACTTACTTCTAACTTAACAGTTTCAGGATGTGGAAGTAAATACACTCTCTCTTGCAGCTTTTTTTCTGCTGCTTCTATATCCTAAAACACAGGCAAAGTACATTTTTAAAACAAACACCGGGAATTTCAAAAGAAAAATGCACACTCACATAAAGACATTTCACTTAACTAAATAAAACCCATTACATCTAGACAGAATTCAAATAATAACACTGAAGTTCAAATCTTTGTTTAGCCATTCTGAAATCCAACTTGTACTAGTTAGACTAACACCCTACAGCTGCCAAATATGTTTGCTGTACCTTTTTCATACCAGAGTACATTTCAGGACCATGTAGGACTGTTGCTGTAAAACACTGTTATTCTCTCCAGATGCCAGGGTAAACTAGTTAAATTCTGTTCTATAAAGCTTAAGGAGAAGGGAACAGAACCTCTTTTTCTGTGCTACATGAAGACTGAAGTATGTATTCTAGCTACTGTAACTGTAAAGTAACTAGGCAAATTATGTGCAAGATCTTTACTTCAAGACAAAGATGACTTGCTAATATGCATGCATAACATGTGCACAAAAATGTAGAGCTGCAGCAAGCTGTTCACCAGACAAACTTGGATGACAATGCACCTCACATAGCTTTCTTACAAAAAAAAAATTAAAAAAATCAGTATTTGGGTTTCTGCTTGTCCAGTGGATGTGTGCTGGATTCAAAAAGGCCTAAACACATTTAAAAAAAAAAAAGATAGAAAGAAAAAAGAAACAACCAAAAAAACAACAGCAACAAGCAAATCAAAGCATGCCCCCAAACTAACCGCCCTCCCCCTTTAAAGTTCTGACCCGTTCTTGTGGGCTTAGTTCCATACCCAAACATTGAAGAGATTGAGTGGTGGGCAGATGAAGAGAGACAGAAAGGGACGTGGGAGTGGGGTGTGAAGAAGCCAAAGCTGAACAGAGTGGAGGGGGAAAGAAAGTATAGCAGATGGCAGAGTTGGGAGCAGAGAGCGGGTGTGAAGAGTACAACAGAAAAACTAAACGAGAGAGGAAATTCCCCAAAGGGACTTCCCAAATATTCACCACCACTGCCGCTGAAAAGAAGAGTGAGATTCTGGAGGAGCATATCCACAAGAGAGACCAAACATGATTACTCGTTTGAATAATAGCCAGTCTGAACACTTCAATAAATAAACAGTGCTTGTCTCAAGTTTAGTTTGAAAAATATGAGTCGTATTTGGTAGAGTATGATTAATAAAAGCAAAAAAAACAGCCTGACTGTTAGTTGAGGTTCAACTTAGTGACAGATAGAGTCAGTTCATTCAATTTACAGTGTTCATCTTATTTCATGAATTCCTTTTACAGTATGACTGTATTCTCTTTCCCATAATTACAAGCCTAATCCAGGCAGAACTGTTCTCCCTTTTCTACAGCAAAATCCATATTGCTGTAGGAAGCTAAAGGATGCCTGAGAAAAATCTGACACCTAAGTTTCCTCTACCCAAAGCCTCAGAAGCAGCAAGTAGCTGTTCCTTTTCAGGTGAGAAAAGACTAATGGGATGAACATAAAGCAGGAACATGAGCAATGACAGAAGCCATTTGAAATCACGATGTCAAAATAACAGAGGCCAACACAGATTTAAGTAACTTAAGCAGGGAATTTCTCTGTTGCACGTACTTAGAACAGATACACCACAAACAGCACCAAATGAAGCTCATATGAGTATGTCTCAGGCCAAGTCTGGAGAATTTATCATCATACTAAAAAAACGATCATTCAGTAATGTTCACCTCATTCTTCCACAGGATTTTCCTCCTTTTTGATTCCTTCCTCCTAATTACTGTAGTAATTTTCGCAGGAAGGAAGAACATCAATCATTATTTCTTTATATAGTCAGCCAGGTCACTGCAATGTTTATGGTGATAGGAAATGAGTGTCTTTCAGGCAAGAAAGGAGACAGCAGTTGTGCATATATGTTTTGTAGAGAAGGTCACTTTGGCATAGCCTAGATATTGGACGTGTCTTTTTGTTGCTCACTCCAGTTTGTATGTTGTGCAGTCTATTGTCATTCAGAATACTGATTTAATGACAGACAGTGAAAGAAATTTTTGCTGGAAGGTGTAGTATGCTTTAGAAAATAACTGTAACTACTGAAAG
Organism: Campylorhamphus procurvoides; assembly: GCA_013396655.1. Lineage (NCBI taxonomy): Eukaryota > Metazoa > Chordata > Aves > Passeriformes > Dendrocolaptidae > Campylorhamphus > Campylorhamphus procurvoides. The sequence continues at coordinate 1,653,277 of WBMV01003161.1, read as the reverse complement.
ATTAGATGGCACTTACTGTGTGTCTACAGAACTGGTAAGCTTTGTAGGAAAAATAAATCCCTGTCATCAATATAAAAATAAATACGTCAGCAGTATAAACTTCTTTGGAAAAAACCCCAACAAATCTAATATGTCACAGTACTGAAAAAAAGAGAGCATCTTACAGTGCTTCCCCTAAAACCACAAGGACTGGAACAAAAACAATTCAAGACCCTTCCCCAGAGGTAAAATGGAATGCATGACACATACATTGCTTTTAGGGGACCAAATTCAGCTGTCACTTATATTGATATCAGTCTGGCAGAATCCCACTTAAATAATTCTGGAATTACATGCCTGGGAAGGAAAGCAAATTTGCTCTAAATTACCTTCCCAATACTAATTACTATACAGCATATTCTTTCTTTTCTATTTCATGTTACAAGCTGTTGCAAAGTAATACATATTTCTAAACACAAGAAATATCACTGAGAAACAAATGTCATAAATTAGATTACAAATACTAGTCTAATTTCTGCTTTTATTACGACAACATTATATAAGCACCAAATGATACAGATTTCCCCAAATCTGCAGCCTCCCTCTAAAGACATCAAGGAAAATATTCCGATAATTATGTTAAAACGATGAACAAGTGCTTATAATGTCAAATTTTCAATTAAAAAAAGGTTAGTTTCTTGCTTACTACTGCTTAGAATTTAAATTAATTTTGAAATCTTTTCTGTGCATAAATACCAACTAGCACAGAGAAAGAAAAATGCTTTTTGCTATGATCTATTACTGAAAACAACTGATTTTGATTACACGCAGAAAACCAGAAATGCAAATAAAAAAATAACACTTCGTCATGTCCATGTATTTTTGAGTAGGCCAAATCAACAACTCTCCACATGGTAACTGTGAAATGTACAGTGCCTGGTATCAGGAACAATATTCTGAAGCTGGCACATTAATCAGTCTTGTTTTCAAGCTTCTCATATATTATGCTGCATAGATTTTTTTTCCTGTTTTCTTCTGTTATCAAAAAGCATCTGCAGGAGTGCATGTTTGTTAAAACTAGTACAAAATTAATAGATTTAAACTGATTTATGCTACTTTATCTTGCAACAGAATTTGTTTTGATACATATGTTTTTGCTTTTTTTCTGTACAAACACCAACATTTTTGACACTTGAAAGGAACAATTTTGAGGATGTGACAGAAGATGGCAAATATCTGTTTAACTGCAGAAATATTTACACTCTGTATATGTCTGAACTATTGTTAACATTTCCAATGCAATAAAGCTTTCAGCATGGAAAAAGATAATCTGCATTTATTGGGTTCACCTGCATGTGTAAAATGAGAATGCATTTATAAATAAAAATAATTTATAAAAAACAGTACTTATGAAGTAAAAATCTAACCTAAAACACATATGGAAAATGGAAGTCATAATGGCTGAAATTACTAAACCAATGGAGGAGGAGCTATGGAAAAAATATCCAAACCATTCACTTCTCCCCAGCCTCCCACTGAAGCACCTACACTTACCTATACCCAGTACAGGGGGGGTTGTTTGCCTCAGCCCAGAATGCACCAGTTTACCAGTTCCAAGCTGAAAAACCCTTCCTGTCACAGAACAGTTAAGAAGTCTAACTGTTCCACCTTGTCTGCCTCTCCCTAACTATAACTTCCATTTAAATACAGACAGGACCTTCAATAGAATTATATCCACCCAAAATATGAACATTTTAAATGGGAACCAGGCTTTGCAGGAAGAAACAAAAAATTTTGTGTGACACAAATTAATCTTGTAATTATCTAGAGTAAAACTTACATTTTCAGTAAACACAACACATGCAGTATGGACCCTTAATAAGTAGGAGTTTAAAGAAAATGCACAGGAGGTTCAGTTTTCTGCTGTTTCCTGAACAACTGATAAAACATTTTTCAGATGCATCTTGTCAATAGTCAAGTGCATCTCTTCAAATTTAGATGCCTAAGCCTCAGGTTACAGAGGAGGCTTTTAGCATTCCAGTTCCTGCCATCAAACCTAGATCTTTTTAAATGCCCATTCTCCAGCATCTGCTGAATTTATCTAGGAAACATAAATCTTACCTAAATATGACAACCGGTATGTGGAACAGCTATAAACATTATTAATGGTGTCACCCCTAGGAAGAATCAGAAACACCAAAAACTGCTTTTGAAGACTTGCAAGTAAGGTTCCTAAAGTCTATATCTCTTTAAAGAAAAACATCAAACTGAAAATCCCTTCCACAATTTAACAGAACCAAAGGTGGAGAGCTGATCCTTCCCTGGACCAAAAGCACCGTAGCCTGGTCAGCCCCTCTTTCCAAATATATCCCCATGTCTTGAATCAAAGAATAAAGAGGTGAGTCCTGTCAGACCCCTCAGTTCTCTCAGGCAGACACGTACGAGCATGTGTTGCATCTCTTCATGTATTTAAAAAAAAAACTATAGTATCAGCTTCCACCAAGGCTTTTATAAGACAGGCATGGGAAATAGGTAGTGATGCCATCAGATAATAAAGACTTGTCATTTAATACTTTTTGGTCAAGTTCCAGAAGAGGGAACTGTACAGAGGAGAATTCAAATGACAACTATAGAGCAAACACTTTTTCTTTTTTTTTAATTATCTAAGCTACATAACCATGACATTTCGATGCGGTTCCTGGTAGTTGCAGAAACTTACATTTAAAAGTGCTGCATTCCTTTTATGAGCTGCATCAGCTGCTTGAGTTTGCCATGTCTTTTTAGTCTTTTTGTCTCCTAGATAAGTCTCCATCTGCTGTAGCAGCTCTGATCTCTGAGACAGTCTACAAAGGAAAACATTTTGCTAAGTGGGTAGAACATTTTGCTCAGGAGCTAGAAAATAACCTTTTTACCTTACCCAGTTTTCTCAAAACTATGGGGCTAATTAAGCCGGCTGCAGGGTGGGTGTGCTGGAGGAGGGAAAAGGTACAGGCAGGCATCACCTGCTGTGCCTGTATGGAGCTATAATGTTGTAACCAGCAGCCCTCATATGCAAAGGTGCTTAGAAACACTGAATCTCCCAGAACAGGAAAGACAGGGTGGGTTGGGGTGACTTGATCAGTACTACTTTTCTCATTGGCACATACTGGTTGTTACAAGAAAAGCAGATTTTTCTGAATCATTACTGTATTTGCCTCACAATCTGAGTTTACAGGGCAACAAAGAGGCAATTCTATAATTGAGGCACTGAGTGAGAGAATCCAATTACCTTCCTCAAATAGGAATTTAACAGTGACAGGAGGTTAAGAATGCAGATCTTAAAACAGTTCCACCATTGGAAGTCAGAACCCCTCATCAACCTAAATACCGTTAACGGCAGGCATGGATGCTTATTCCAATGGTTCATGAAGGAAGGGTGCCACCTCCTGGAACTCCAGCCCTTTGCTGGAACACCACCGTGCTCTGCAGAGCTTGGACTCACGGGCACCGAGGGTCATGTGCAGGAAGGGAGGTCTCAAGACCCCCAACACAAACTGCTGCGAGCCAGACCACAACTACTTACATCTCCTCATGTCTTCGAGCAAGGTGAACCTCCTGAGCCAAATAGGATGACATTTTCAGTTGTTTGCCCTGGTTTTGTCACCCTATAAAAGGAAAACCAAGTGAAATTCAAATCGTCTAAAGATATACATCAACATACACTTTTCAGTATTAAACAATTCTGGTTAAAAAGTTGCACACATTATATTTATATATCAGCTATCTACACAAAACCTGCCACAAGACATTGCTATATTATGCTTTGAATACATTCACACTACTAATGTTCACAATATGTTTTGGGAAAATCCTATCGTATTCTAATAACTTATGAGAGAATTAAAATTTTACTTTCAAGTTTCAGATTCAGCACTAAGTTTTCTAGAGCTTCAGATGCTTACAACTGCACACAAACTCTGTGATTGCATCAATTGTGTATTACTGTAACTTCTGGCTTTTGTCATGTTACACGGAACACTACGTTACTTGTAAATAAGATTTGTAACTACTTCTCACAGATACAGTGCCCTGTTCATAGGAAACTGTTTATTTACAGGCACGATTAATCTAACTAACTTGATTAACCAAATAACTTATGCTAATAAATAATTTTTAAGTGGTTGAAAAATTAAGTGAAAACTTCTGAGCCCAAGTTTTCAGCACTGTAACTCAGTACATGAGGCCATATACAACCTAAATAGTTTTCATCTTAGTGGTTCTTTTTTCTGAGCCATTAAGGGCTGATGCAAATAAAGATCCTACAGCACTTTCCACAAGGCTGACAATGTTTTACCATCTATTTTTTTTCACCTCAGAACTGACTGCGTTGCCGTCACGTCAAGTAAAATTAAATAACTTATCACACACTCATAATATTAAAGGGTGCAAGAGCTGAACGATCTCAAGGTACAGAACATTAGGAAAGGCCTCCTATCTGTCAGGAGTCACACGTAACACTGAAACCAGCTATTTACACGTGTCCTCCGCTGAAGTTGGGGTGCCCCTTCCAGGGGTGCATGTTTTACCACTCTGAAAACACCCGTGTCCACCCGGTCCGTGGCTACTGCATCCCCTCCGCTCGCTCCTTCCCTCAGCCGGGGTAGTTCGCACCTCTGCCCATCAGCACCGCCTTTTCGGGCCACGGGACAACACAGAGCGCGGGCCGCACGCACCTCTCGTCTTTAGGGGCGCCCACAGCTCACACCCACGAGAACCCAGCCCGGCGGGCGTGGCGAGGCAGCGCCAGTCGGAGCACCCACGGCCTGCCAAGGCCAGGGGCAGCCCGGGACGAGCCCTCGCCGGCGGCTCCCGGCTCTCCAGGACAGGAGACATGGGACAGCAGACAGGGCCAAAGGGCCGTGCCGGTCCCCGCGGCCGCTCCGCCTCAGGCCTCGGCCCCGACTGCGCCGCGCACCGCCCGAGCCCTACCACTGCGCGGAGGAAGGGGGGGACACAGGACTTACGGCCCCCTCGGAATGCACCGCCGCGTCGCGCTGAGGGAGGAGAGGTCAGGTAATTAACAACTAAGCGAGCAAATAAACAAACCACGCCGTTTACCTTGGGCGGTTTTGAAAAGCAAAGCGAGCAGCCCGCTGCGGGACGCCTTAAAACACACACCCCAACCCCCCCCTCCCCCCGGCTGCCATGGAGACGGCCGGAAGGCGGACCGGGCGGGGGCGGGGCCTACGTTCGCCTCTGTGATTGGAGGAGCGGGGTGGCTGCGGGCCAATCACGGGCCGGGGCGCGAGCGCCGAGGGGCGGCCGGGGAGCCGCGCGCGCCCATCACGGGGCACCTCATGGAGCCCCTCACGGGCCGAGCCGGGCCGGGGGCAATTGGCTTTAAAATAGAAATACTGTCCCCTCATGGGCCACTCGGGGGGGAATTGGCTTTAAAACATCAGTTCTGTTCCCTCACGGGCCGGGCCGGGGGGAATTGGCTTTAACATAGAAATTCTGTCCCCTCACGGGCCGAGCCGGGAGGAATTGGCGTTAAAATAGAATACCGTCCCCTCAGGGGCCACTCTGGGGGGAATTGCCTTTAAAGCGCTGAAGAGTTGCTCCAGTCCTTTACAGTCAAACTTACATCAAAATCCACTTTTTTTTTTTGTGAATGTTTTATCCCTAGCAGAAAACATAAACCAAATATTCCAAGCCAGATAGAGCTGAAAGATAACTTTTTTCTTCATTTTATTGGTGCCAGATAGGTTTGTGCGCGTTTGCAGCTGCAGATGATTTCTAAAAGCTGCTTGTCTTCCCCGAATGTTTTCTTTCTAAGCATTCTCTGATCCTGGTTTCATGCCTCATCACAAACCTTTCTCACTGCAGATCATAAGTATTTTCTTGTGATTTTTCATCTCTTATGTTTTCTGTCTTTTCCCATTTTATATTTCTGCAACGAATTCATATTCACTTCATGACATAAATACAAGTTCTTTAGTGTACTTGTCAACTTACCCCTGCTTATTGCAGCAGCCAGGATAAATACTACTTAAAACCTTATTTTAATTTTTTTTCCTACCATTGTGATTTAAAGACAAGACTCTCCAATAAATGACATGAAGACATAGGAGTCAGTCCTCGCTTCTAATGGTGCGGAAAGCTAATGGTTACGGTCTCACTAAATTTAACAGCCCAAGTGTTTTGTATATTCCACTTTGAGCTCGTAGTAATGGCCATGATCTTTCTTTCTTGTAGCTTTTAATGAATTTCAGGAGGAATAGTGACAAATTGAAGTTTGGTTTACATAAACCATTACAGATGCCATTTGTGGAGAGAATGCAGAGAGCATTATAGTTAAGTTACAGATACTATCAATTGTTCAGTGTTGTGGAAACAGGAACAGGATGGAAGGCATAATTTCTCAATGACTGCCTTATGTGACAGTGGGTGAAGTTCATAGCTAATGAGCTATAAACTCTTATTTTAACCTTGATCAGTTCTGGATTTGTCAAGAATATAAACTTTAAAGTTATTGGGGGGGTGGGAGGGGAGGGAAGGTAGTGCTAGTAACATCCAGAAATTCCATGTGTTGGTTTGGGTTGGGGCAGAGTTAATTTTCTTCACAGTAGCTTGTCTGGGGCTGTGTTTTGAATTTGTGCTGGAAACAGTGGTGATAGCTCAGGGATGTTTTTATTATTGCTGATCAGGGCTTACACAAAGTCAAGGTCTTTTCTGCCTCCACCCCATCTTGAGGGGGTGCACAAGGAGTTGGGAGGGGACACAGCTGGGGCAGCTGATCCCAACCAACCCAAGGGATATTCCAGATCGTATGGCCTTATGCTCAGTATATGGACCTGGGGGGAAGAGCCATGTACATGGGAAAGGCATTCTCCTGCATATCTGAATGCACTGGCACCTCACTGCGGTGTGTTCTACTGTTACATGTGTCTCATGTCATGTATCCACCCCACTTCCCACCTCAGTTTCCAGTTATATTGTACATATTACAGAAAAAAACCCTCACCTTTAATAATATTTATAAAAAGCTTTTTTTCCGCTCTGATACTCTCTTCATTAGATACCTTCTATCCTTATGTGAATTTATTGTTGGATCATTGCTACAAGAATTTGAAAAAACAGATACCTGCCAGTGGGACCCTGAGATGTATTTACTGCCCAATTGTGCTAATCTGACCATGCGTGCATTTTGCAGTCTCTCTGTTGTGTGGTCACAGTCTGCAGTAGAAGTGTAAGCATGAGATTGTGTACTCCACGAGTGCTTAAATATGGATTAAGGACTTTGTACTAGCACTGAAATGGGAGCATAGTGACCCTGGGATTTTCTGAACCCTGCAGTTTGATTTTGCTCTGAGAATTTAGAGGGGGTTCTGAGCGAAATAGATGGATTGTGACACTAGGTGGCACTTAAATACAGCTAACAGAAATTTTTGTCTCTTTCAACACACAAAAACAGTCAAACACATTCTGTTCTAACATGCAGTTAATTATATCCTCAAAATGATGTCTTGGATTGATATTACTAAACAAACATGTATAAAATGTAATTACAGACAAGTGAAATAAATACTGTGGGCTTATAATTGCAAGATATGTTTTTTGCTTGTAATATGCTACACACCTGTGCGTAGTTTATATAGATAGTATTTTATTTTGTCATTTTTACTAACATTTAGGATGGCACGATTTAGCTTTATGTGCGTTTAGTTACTGCTACAAATTTTTGCCATATGTCAGTTTTTAAAAAAGGAAATGTTTTTATGTATTGGGATTGCAAGACATGAGTATTTCAAAGGGAAAACTGTAAGAGAGGAGCTTTTTCTATAAAACTGCTTAAAAACTTTTTAAAATAAATGTGTATATTTTACAGGTTTTTTGCTCTGCTTTCCTCTACTTTTTTAGTTTCCTTACCTTTTGGAGGTACACCTCTATTGGTACAGTAGTTTAATAGCCACTTCAAGTTCTAAGGTCTATCTGTTAATAAATACTTGTTAAGTGATACCATTGGTAAAATACATCAGGCCTATGGGATAGTCTGAGAGCCATGAAGTCCCATCAGAGCAGCTTGTGGCCCTCTCCTTGGCTCCTGGCAGTTTTTCCTATCAACTGCAGAAGTTGTCAGCAGCACTTCAGTCAACTGCACAAGACCTACGTGAAGCTGCTTTAAGTTACAACAAGCTAAAAAGGCAAAGGTGTGCAATAAAATGTGCTCCCAGAGCAAGGGTAAGATGGGAAGGCATCAAACCTAGAAAGTTAAAAAGTGGACTTCTAATTCCTCTTTCGCCTCGCATTCCAATATTCAGAGAGTAGCTCTCAAACTTACTGTTGGCAGGTGTCTCACCATTCCCTGTTCTGCATTACAAATAGTTGTCTCCTCTGTGGTAGTAGGATTAGAGCAGATATGAAGCTCATAAATGGTAGGAAAACTCAACAACACATTCCTGTATTTGCATTTGGGTTTTTTTTTTCTTTCTTTTTTTTTTTTTTTGGCAGTAAAACATATGTATTTGGTGTGGGAAAGTGGTACACACATGGAAGTCACACATTGTTGAAAAGAATTTGCCAACACATCACTGTATGCTAAGACAAGCTAATAGGAATAATTCTGTGCATTCTTTTTGGAATTGCACCCAGACATCAGGAGACCTGTTTGAGGTGAACCAGAACTCAAACAGCAGACCAGCTGATGGGCTCATCACCCATCACCTGGTGCAAAAATAATTGTCCAAACCAGAGACAGCTGGATCAAGTTCAGAAAAAGAATTGGAAGGCCTGTGTGGAGAGGAAGAGCCAAGATCTGTGAGGGGACAGAGGTGGTGGAACTTCAGCTGGTTTGTGTGCCATAAAACTGTGCATTGAGCCAGACCAGACTCTGTTCAATGTCAAAGAAATAAATAATGTTCTTAGTAAAAGGATGTAAGGAGAAAGTATTTTCTTTATGCTTTAAGTAGACATAGAAACCTGATAAATAGGACAAAGCTAAGAAAATCAGTATTCAAGTGAATAAGTGCAATTTTTTTGAGAAAGATCCTTTAAGGCTCTGGAAATATAAACTAGGCTAGACAATTCTTCAGCTAGTTTACTCATACACCCACTCAGTCTTGTCAACAGTATACATGCTTCAATAGGGTATGTCATCTCCATCAATAGTTTCTATGGTATAGCTGCTTCTTTATGAAGAGTTCAAGAAAATAGTTTGATTCTAAAGTAATATTATTAAGCCATTTCTTAAAAAAAAATTAAAAAATCTACAGGTCTCGACAGACTTTAACAGATATACAGGTAGTAGGATGTTTTACAAGTAATTATAATAACTATTTACAGTAATTAGCTTGACTCTGATTGCTTCTCAGCATGTTAGGGTAGTAAATGACAGCTTTATTTCAAACAACTCCTGTTGTGTTTTTCCTAAACTGCACACAGGAAACCCAACAAAAACAAACAGTTGGAGAAGCACCATTGTCAGTTCCTGTTTGAAGCAGCTCGAATGGAGGTACTTGGCTTTGTTCTTACAAAGCAGCACTTCCCTTACCCATGTAGGCTGCATCTTTCCTCCCCACCACGCTGAGAGCAAGGTTCTTCTGAGAGCAAAAGAGGGTGCATGTGAACAAGAGGGACAGAAATACACCTTTTGGCTCCTAAGAGAGAAAAGCACATCAGATGGTTTATGCACGGGAAGGCTGAGTTTCTCAGGCTCATCCCCAGTGAATGCAGAGAGATCAGCTCTCCTTGACTGCAGTGTAGGCACTAAGCTGAGCACTTGGAGTTCCTCTGAAGGACCAGAGGTATCGTTCTCTATAAGCTGTGTAGGGAGCTTTGAGGAACTGCCTTCCTCAGATTGGTGCCTGTAATTACATACCTGATCAATGTCTGACCATCTCCCTCAAAACCATCCACAGCTTATGTCTTTCACACCCTAGTGGAGGTTCACTGGAGTTCCTCAGGACTGACCTTGCCTGCTGCACAAAGTCTGTCAGCATTGACCTCGTTTGAGATTCCCATTTGAAACCACAGCAAGTTTGCTGAGGAGCTGGTCAGGGCCTGCTGGTTTCGTGTAGATCCAGTCACGTGCAGGTACTGGTGCTTATTTAAACACTTCAGCTGAGTTCCTACAATGTTTCAAATGAGCTGGACTATCGTGTCTACAGGTTGATGATAGACACCATCCTGAGTTTCAGGACATTTACATTGGGTATATAAGTCACCCTATAACTTTTAGCCACCGTAAGGAAGTAAGGCTATTGCCGTCTGGTCTTACATTAAAATTGTCTTATTCTGTAATGATGATACATCTACAGCAGCAAAAAGTACTTTGAATTTTAATATGTGCATTTATGAGACTGTCAAGATACCTGATATTAATAACTTGACTTTTACTGTAAGCAGAGGTAGAAGGAATAACACCCCTTCACAGTTCTGGCACAGTTTCCTCAAGAGCTGAATTCTCAGCCCATCATTTCTGGGTTTTTGCCATACAAACCTGAGGAACAATGTTTTATTTTTTATTTCAGTTTAGAATTTGAATGCTTTTATTATGAGTTTCTTCAATTCCTGAGAGAAATTAGAGAAACAACAATGCTTCTCTTATTGCATAACGTCAACATTTACTGACAATAAAAATAACTGAACTTGCACAAGAAGCCAGTTTCAAATAAACCCTCTTACTAGGTTGTTGTTATGAGGCTTGAGCTTTTCACTTTTTACAAAAAAGACACTTTTTACAGAAAGGTCAGTCAATCTTTTTAGAAAGATTTAATAAATGACTTTTCCCCCCTTACCGAATTTAGTCTTTTTGTTGAATTGTTTCCGTTCCTATTAAAGCTTCACAAAAATGTACCTTCTATTATATTTCTTCTAATAGGTTTCTCAGCCTTATAACTATAATAAATTTGTCAGTCTAGCTTCGCTGAACACTGGACTTGAAAATCCTACCACAACAGATTAGAAATATAACCATTTCTAAACCCTTTCAAGAAGTTTTACCCTTTCTTTCAACACATTTTATGTACTCAGCAATTCAGTGAAAATAACCTTTCAGAGTCATTCTTTAAACTCTCCTTCTTGGTGATAGCACAGTCGAGTCATTTGATCAGTCAGTCATAAAGCCTGAGTTCTGTTCCCATCTCTGCCAGGATGGATTCCTAGTCTGAACCAACTCCCTGAAAGCCAACGTTTTCTTAAGTGTTCATTCAGAGGAAATGACCAATTTGACCCACACAGGACATGATTTCTCAGAGGAGCTGAGTGCTCAGACCTGCAATTTCAATAATTCTGAGTGATGCCCTTAACATTGGGGGAAAAAAAAAACCTCTAGTGGCATCTTGTTTGGTAACCAAAACTGAAATCCCTCAAAAGTAGCTTTTATAGCCAATTCTAAAAGATGTGTAAGTATCTTCCCCCCCCAATCTCTTTCCTCTATTTTTCTTCTATGAAATTTGGTTGTTTGTTTTGGTTTTCTTTCTTTTTTTTCTTTCTTTTTTTTTTTTTAGCAGAGAAATTAAATTTTTAGAAACAAAAAATACTGTTGTAATAAACAATTCTCTTGAAATGTTTAAAAGTTTTAATGGATTAATGCAAAGAGAATGTAACAAAAAGTTTAGAACACTGATAACAATTCTAAAAGCAGAGAAGGAAGCAGCATGATCACATAAATCTAAGACAAGCAAATAGAACCCAAGTATCTCAAGCCCATAAAATGAATTGACTTCGCTTTATACCACTATGTAAAGTAGAAATAGCAATGGATCATATTTGCTTTGTATGGATGAATGGGAAGCAGAGAGAGGCAAGGGTTATCTAAGTGATATAAAAATGTAATTAATGACTACTTCAAAGGGACAAAAATAATCTGCACTAATCCCAAATTACAGCAGATACTTCATCCTTCAGTTTACCCCCCACTCTTCAGGTTTAGCCATAATCTGCAAATGGAGAAAAGATGGATTACCTCACCCCTCTTTCCTTGTGAGAGAATTGTTCATGGACCTCCTTGCAAGCCTGTTATGGGTCGTTTTACTTATTTGATCAGCTGTGATGATTCTGGTGTGTTTTTGATCACCTGAGTTCAAGAAAAATGAAGAGGTATAGAAAAAGCTTTTAGGATGATCAAGATAATGGAGCAAGCTTGTTTTGTGAGAAAAGATTAAAATGTTTGACTTATTTATCAAAATAGAGCAGGAAGAGTATCTGATTGTTTTCCACTAACATGTGATAATGTTAACATCAGTGAAAAAAAAATCTTTTAAAGCAAAAAGATAGTGCTAGCAGAAGAACAAATGGCTGTAATGCAGTTGTGTCCCTGCCCACAGCAGAGAGGTTGGAACTAGATGATCTTTGAGGTCCCCTCCAATCCAAACCATTCTTTGATCCTATAATGAATAAACCTTTTATTGTACAGAGAAGTTTTAGGAAAGTACTTAAGCATCAGACAGGTGAACTTCTAGGGCAACCTCCTAGACAGAACAGAGAGGGAGGAAGAGCAAGAAAATGGGGCCATTTTAACACAGACCTTCAGCTGTTTGTGACTGGGAGTCTGAGCCATGGCCTTCTGGTGACCTTCAGAGGGAAGCCTGACTTGCAGAGCCTTTCCAGTGACAAGTCTTTCTAGCAGACGTGTTCTGCTGAGCAGTGCTGGTGAAATGCCAGAATCCAATCACCAGCATCAATATTGTTATCAGCTGCTAGTCATCACTGAGAGAAGACATGGAAATTAAAGCTCCAAGTCACCTGCTGCTCTGTGCCCCTGGCTATGCAGTATTGCTGAGGGAAAACCTGTAATAAACCACACAATGCACAACTTGTGCAGTCTGCTTGGCTCTGCCTGCCAGGCCAGCCTGACCAGTTGACACCAGTGCTCTGTTGGTGTGTGGAGCATTGCTACTCTGTTCAGGCATTGGAAGGAGAATATTTTGAACACAGTATCTCCGTGTTTCGAACCCAAGATCTTCCTGCCTGCATAGGCTTCCTAATGTAACCTTCTGTTTCCTGTGATCTCACTATGAGCTTTACATTACAAAGTCCTACATGACATTATTTGTAGTTGGCTGTTTGTCTGAACTGATTTCGTAGCCTAAGGCACAGAAAGGCAGGTGAATTTAAATTTTAGCTTTCAAGTTAGTTTTCAAATGTTGTCAGTTTAAAATATTAAAATAACAGCAAGTTCTAACAACATTCTCAGATTTTCTTGTCCAATTGACTGTCTTTGGCATTTCTGAACCAGACACTATTTGTGATCAGAGTTATGGACAGCACTATGGAGCCCAGGCTGTAAAACAACTCAGTAAAAATGTCAGTGCTGCCATTGATGTGAAAAGGGTCAACGCTTGCTTTTCTGTCATTTATGTTTCAGCTTAGCAATAACATAGTAAAGGAGATCTTCTTTGGAAAGATGAAGCAGTAAGAAATAGGAGAAAATAAATGCATTCCAAGGAATGAGAAAATTATTTTCCTTAGGGAGTATCACTTATTTTCTTCATTAAACTGTATCACAGAATGATACCAGTTGATGGTTAGCTGTGTAGCTTCTGAAAATGGACATGACTGGCAAAAGCTGTGGAGTTACTGCAGTTTGTATCAGTTTTTTTAAAGAAAATGTTCTTCTATTTAAATGAGGCTTATGTGGTCATACTCTGTGTGTGTGTGCATGTATAGCTGTGCACACATGCATGCACACATTTCTATTTTCAGTGATTTTTGAAGCTGGCTGTTTGCAGCTAAATTCAAGACCAAGGTTACTAGTCTCAAAGACATCAGAGTTCTAAAAGTTGGTTTTTTTTAAATAGATGGATATTCAGAGAAGAAGAAAGGCAGTAAGAAGAGGTTACCATTTGCAGGATGTCAGAACGTCCATGTAGGCTTTTTTCCTACCAACTCAAACCTATAGAAGGCCAGGCTCCTTAGTTCTGTTATTCATAGAGCTGCTTATATACTTAGAATTTCTCTATATTTAAAGCAACTGAAATGAAACCAGTTTATATAAGCAAGCAAACGATCTGTTGCTAAAATATGACTGCTGTATAAATCAAGCTGTTACTGAGATGCTCTAAATTTCCTCTCTGGAAATGGCTCTCTGTAATTGGCTAATCTCTCAAAATAATTTGTGATACCTTTTTACACATTGTGCCAACTGGAATAATCAAACAGGGCTGATTAAAATTATGTGTCCCCAGTTCTATTTGAAAAACATAGTTCATAAGTTTTATGTACTTTTAATTGTTTTAGACAGTTATAATCTCTGAGAAGGGACTGTTGTCTTTGCACTAGAAGACAAATAAGCAAGTATAGAAATTGTTATTAATCTCTGTTCATGTGTGAGAGAATGTGGTTGTTACCTGTAAGAAAGATCATCAAAGCATCGTTGGGATCTATGGCTAAATCCACACAGCATGCTGAAGGTAGCAAGGTATGTCACCACAAGGTGCTGGAGGTACCTCCCAAAAATGTAATCTCCATCAGTAAACATTTTTAATGTAACCTGAGGATTATTTATCAAGCACTTTTGAATGTGCACATCTTTCACTGTAGATATAGCATAGAATTAGGAGTAACATCCATTTAAAATCAGAGACCAGTTCAGGAAAAGAAACTGCAGGAATTCATTCTGAAAGGGAATTGAGTATTTAAAAAAAAAATTAAGAGCCAGTAAATTTGGGAAGCTGGTATTATACATGTCAGGAACTATTCAGTCAACTGAAGCTTTCTAGAGATACACTATGAGAGACAATCAAAGTGAATCAGTAAAGAAAAAATTTAAAGGATTTTAGGTCTACCCTATTACTTCTGTCTCTCCAGCTGACAGCTCTTTCCCTTGTGTCTTCAGCTTTAGCCCGTGGGGTGGTAGGAGTGGAGAAGAGCACACACAGCCCACCACACATGCACACCAATACCCTCACCTGTGCTGACCAGAAGCTGCAGCTGGTGATCCACTTGGTCATTCCACACCACCTCACACTGGTGTCCATGTGTATGATAAAGCAATGTATTGCTCTTGATTTTCCTCCCTTTTTGTGTTCTGCATCATACCAAACCAAGGGAAACCTTGAATGCTAACAGCCACCAGTATAATGTACAAGCTGGTTGTCTCTTTGTGTGGTCTCATTGCATATGCTTGCAAGACTATGACGAAATACAACCCTTGCAAGGCTGGAAAGTTATGACAACATATGCCTTTCTTCTCATCACCTACCTGGTGTAGTCTGTGTTTAGATTTCATTAATTTGCTCATAAAAAAGCAATTGGGTTAGTTTCAGAAAATGACATAGGGGTGAGGAGGAAGAGAGACAGCGAAAGACCTCACAACCACAAGACTGAGATTTACAACTAGTGTGGCTTGGGAATACTATTGTTTTACTTTTTTTTTTTAAAGGCAGTTAGATTACTGGCTACTTTATAGGCCAAAATATATGTCCAAAGAACCGCCCATTTGCAGTCAGGGTGCAGGATTGTGATCTGTTTGCCATGACACCATTGATGTTCCAGACAGAGCCTCCCAACATAACACAGGCTGAAAAATCTTTACTACTGAGAGTGGAGGAATATTCAGGTTGTATCGTGTTTTTAAGAAGGGACAATAAAGGATACCCAGGGAAAGTGATAAAGAGCAACAGACATTAATTCTTACCTGGCTTTGACAGTTTGTAGACCAGGCACATCCTGAACTAGAGATTGTATCCACATCTCTGTGTTTACTCCTCAGTTTAAACTGCTTCGTGTAAATGTCTGAGGATAAAGTAAAGAGCACCATACATAAATAAAGAGCCAACCTGTCTCTTTATTATGCATCCACACACTGCTGCTGCTGATGCACATGGGTCCACAGCTAATGTCCCAGGATACTACTACAACAGAATAATTACTATTCATCATAAATATCTTTGTCAGAAAACTGAAATAAGCCTGCCTAAAATTGCTCAGGAAAATATGCAGTAGTATTGAAAGCCAAGAGATTTAGTGATAAGGTGACAGAAAAATCTTGGCTCTGCTAAAGTCAAAATTAGCTTTGCCCATGGTTTCGGTAAAGCCCAGATTTTTGCCTTGAGAGTCTGCCCAGACCAGCTGCTCTTCCTGGATGTCCTGAGAGTGTCTCCTGCCTGAAGGGGCTCCAAGGAAAGGTGTTCTGTCATGAATTCAGAAATACAGATTTTAAAAAGCATGTGTGCACCATGGATGACTGTACTACTCTTTTTCTAAAGAACCTATTCTTTCCAGCTTTGGTGTTCATTTTCACAAAGCCAGGTACTGCAGCTGAGCACTCATGGTTGTCAGGGTTCTGATACCACCCTGTGAGGGAGGACTGGCAGAAAACATTCAAGTCCAGAGTAAAAAAGAAGTGGGCTTTCAATTTACATACCACTGGGAAGAGACTACTGTGAAAAATTAAAGACTTGAGCATACACTACTTCTTTTCTCCAAACTTTTCCCTCTTCTGTACATACAAATCAGGAAAAGAACCACTTGCAGTCCTTTGGGAATTTCTCCCATCCTTTTACAGCAAGTGCTTCTGCCTTGTAGGTTTAGTACTTTATGTTCTGTGACCATTTTACTGAAATAAATCTATGGAGAACATGGCATAGCTGGGAAGCACAGTTTAGTGTACTGGTGAAACTGGTGTATCTTCAGGCACTAGACAAAACTCCTGTGAAAGGAGGATTGAAGGCACCAACTCAGAGACAGGGGTGAGAGCAGAGATAGGCATTGCCGTGGCCTCACAGCTGCATTCAGACCCACAAACTGTGCAGAGCTCTGCTCGCTCTGAAGACTGTGAACGAACTCTTGGTCCTGTTCCCAAATCTGTCTATACCAATACAACAGCAAGAGCTGAGCTTCTGCTACAGGCATCAGTTGCCATGTGGGAAAATGCAGCACATGGATTATTGATAACCATGTCCTTGGAAGAAGTGGAGCCCTCCAGAATATCAACAGTGTATGATAAAATCTAAACGAGGAATGCATAATGAAGCCAGGACTAGCTGCACAGAGAAACCTTTTAGTGCCTGAGTCCTGCCTGCTTGTGCTGTAATCTGTTGTGGTTCATACTACAGCTTATAATGAGGTTGGTTTATAAATTATTAATAGATAGTATGAGCATCTAGCAGATAAGGATAGCAAGGGTAACAAGATCATCAGCAGATAGTGCTCTTTTGCAGTAATAATCAACCTTCTGAACTCTGTAATCACCTATAACAATTGAGACCTATTTGTGAAAATATCTATTAATTCCTATTAAATATAAAAGGAAGTTTAATATAAGGCATGGTGGTAATGAGCATATACATGAGATCCCTTCTTTAGTACTATTTTGTCCATAAGCACTTGCTTATGCTTGACAAGATCCTTCTGTAAATAGGAAACATGTCAGCTGGAACTCGTGTGAGTAGAAAGAGATGTACTTTTCCACCACTGTTGTGTTATTGGGAAGCTCAGGCTTTGAGCTGGGTGGAGACAATGATGGTCTCATGAAGAAAGGGTTTGAGCTGGGGCATCTAAGGGGTACAATGGCCTCCTGTGCCAGCCTGGTCACCAAATACCTCATACCCACCTTGGATTTCAGGTTCATGTGAATATCTGAGAAAGGCTTTGGGGTTTGTGTGCTTAATATGAAAATCATAATTGCAGGAAGACTAAAATTCCACTCTCCTGGAGTTAATTACTTCCTAAATTGCCTCCAGTCTGGGACTCAAAATAGCGCCTTTGGTCTACAGGGCAAACTGTAACAGTTGTAATGGCATGGTGTGAAACCAGACGCCATCCTGCTTTACACAAGGTGAAAATAAATTTTTCAAATCCAGCAAGTAGTTAAGAGTAAAAATAATGGAGATCTGCTGCCATTCAGGTCAGGAAGACTGTGTGTAGTGACACAATTTTTCAAACCCCGTGTGGAGGAGCTGACTATACAACTTTACATATCTATCTATCTATTTCTATGCTCATCTCCTATGAGAAGCTGAACTACAAGGGTGCTTCCTGCTCTGCACTATGGCTGGGACAGACCCTGAGCTACATGGATGTATCCTACCTTTAGTGGAATAACTGTAGGTCTTTCTCCATATTGCTTTGCAAAAGTATCTTGTATCCTTCACTGGAAACTGAAGTCAACAAAAAAAAATGGATAGGAAGGATTTTAGCAAATAAATGGGCTTATCTTCTGATATTATAGCAGTGGATAAAATTAAACAGAAAAATCCCTCAACCCACAAAACCCAGAACAAACCCCTCCCTCCAAGCAATTACATTTTCAGTCATTATACAGGGAATAACAATAGGATTATGATGCCTGCAAATGTACCACACTGAAATGAAATTATTTTAAAAGGTAAGAACAATGTCATCATCAGGTAGCTTTTTTGCAGGGTAGAAAATAGCTTTAATAACTTTATTGATGAAACTAGTATAAAAATATAAAGGTTCTCCTTCCCTCCAATACAGCAGTGATTGTGCTAAAAGCAAGCCCTCTGGATCTAGAGGGCTCTTTTAGTGTTCCCAGCCTATGAAACACAAGGGCTGTGGCATGCAGCTGAAAATCAGCAATGCAGAGTGTTAAAATCTCATTCAGAGATGGGTGTATTTCAGAGTGCAGAACCAAACGGGAATATTCATTATATGGAAAGCTAATGCATCATGCTGCCTAGGAAGGATGCTGAGAGGTGGCACAGGAAAATCAATAAAAATTGAAGTCTCTATAAGTGCAGGCAAAATGTGGAATAAGAGCTCCAAAAGGCAAAGAATCCAATTGCCGAAGTTAATATTACCTTTTGGGGACTTACTAAGAAGCAAATGACATAATGAGACTTTGCTCTCTCTTTTGGGAGGGGGCCACTCTATGGTCTGAGGAAGAAAAGGTGAGACAGGATTCAGACAGAAAATTGGGGTAGGGGTGGCTGCCTGTTCGTAAGAGCATCAGCCCTTCTCAGGGCTGTTCATTGCTGAGGCCGTCATTAGGTACCTGGTAATAACAAATATCTGGTCAAAGTATCTGAAGTGGTGTTTTTATGCCATTTGGGAGAAAATGGGCTTTCCTCATCCGGTGCAAAGTCTGTGGGGATGCAGATGCCCAAAAATAATTTTGTGAACAAATTGGAAACCACGAGGAGGGCATTGGATTGGATCAGCAGCTTGTGCCACATGTTTGTGACTTTGTGACCATTTGCAAAATTGTCTTTATCGTATTGTGGATTGGTCTTCCTACCAGCTACGTGCAGTGGCAGGGACATAAAACCAGAAAGAAATAGGGGTACAAAAAGTGGGGGGGGCACTAATATCCCTTATTTGCCAATACTGGTGCAATTTAAACCATTTTATGCCATTTATATTAAATCACTGTCTTCTTTTTGCTTGTCATTTTGGAGCTTATTCTTTTTTCTTTTTGTCCTACCTTTTACATGACAAACTCCAACATAATATCTTTTTTGGCAGTTACATACTTCATCTTCCTGGTTCCTGTGGATACCAGCACAACAAGGTGTTTCAGAAACTATTAAAGCTGATGAATCAGAGACCAGCCATTGATCTTGACTGGAAGGTGGTGATCCCTGGCTGTTCAGGCACCCGTGACTCAAGATGGGGAATTTGGGGAAGAATTCTGGCAAATAGAGAAAACTGTGTTGTGACAGGGCTCTGCTCATCTAAGTTAGCTTGAATCAGTTATTCTTCCTAACACTGCTAGGAGGCCAATAGCATTTCTGAAGTTCATACAGGATCTACAGCCTGAGAGTACACAAGTCACCTGCATCCTTTTTATTTCAGAAAAGAAGAAAAGAAAAGAAATAGGGGGGAAAAAAAAAGGGCAAAGGTTTACTTATGGCCAATTTCACAGGCTGCAATCAATTCACAGGTCACTAGGAGACTTTCAGGCAAAGGCATAACATATGTCTAACAGGCTCAAGGTAAGAGGCTATCTAGAAAATTGGATTTAAGTTATAAGGAAGCTTATTTAAAGCACTAAAATTCAGAAGGCAGAGCCCTTCACAACCTAAGGTAGTGAACCTTTAAGAATTTTTATGATTCCACCCCACTCCAATAATTATGTTTTTCAGTTTGAAGTCTAGTATTAAGCAACACTAAGGACATTCCTTGCTAGTTGCAAAGTATGATAACCTTTCTATACCTAGATAAATAAAGTTTTTATTCTGTGTCATCTATTTTTATACAGCAACCTGTATTACAGCTACAAGCTAACAGTGTGTTTTAGTCACAGTGTATTCAGATTCATGAATGAAATTGAAAATTTAAATGACATTAAATGATATTTTAAATTAAAACTACAGATTAGAATCAAACTGTTCATCTGGTGATAGAACTCAGATTTAGTCCAACAAATCTGAGCCAATTTTGAGCTAATACCATTGAAGATAATGATTGGAGCCTATTAGGAAAAATTCCTAGAAGGTGAAGCACCCCCTGGAGGGGGGTTCTAATGGCCCCATCAGGCCGCATGTAATGAAGGCCTCGATTTGTTTTTCTATACTTTTCTATTCTTCTTGATTGTCTGCTGCTGAAACCCGGTCAGTACTTCGTTACAGAAAAATGCTCATTTATCTAGTACAGGCAAGACATTCCCATTCCATCCCCCTTGTGTACCACATAGGAACCCCTTAGCAGAGAACAAAACAGCCAGGCTTTCTTTAAGAAATTATGATTTCCCTCCCATGCACTGGCTGAGAGAACACTAAAGATCTCATTTTATCCTGCAATCAAGCTTGTCAGCTCTCACCTGGCTTTTCCTTCTGAGCAAGGACCCGAAGGGGATTGCAGCCTTCCCCTCTCATAGAAAGAAGGGGCCTGGAGCATCTCAGAGCTCTGGGGCTGACCTACAGGACTTGGTGTTGGGAGGGATTGGGGGTCTGTGTGATGCATGGCTGAGAAGCCACCATTTCTGTATTAGCACGGGAAAATGCTTTTAAAGAGTCTGTACTAGATTTCCTTAGTATTTGGACATTCATTCTGTTGCCTGTGTCTGGCCTGTGAGGGCTCGAGTGACACCAGCTCAGAAGTCTGCCCATTTCCTTCTGAACACAGATGGTATCTGTGACCAGGGCAGCAGTGCATGCAATGGAGCAGTACCAGGAGAATCATCAGCCCTCTCAAACCCATCCTAGGCCAGATACACGTGCAGGAAAAATTAAGTGCTCAGCTCACTCCTGCAGGCATCATGCCCTTATGGACCCAGAGAAAGCTGGGACTCACAGACCCTAAATGGTGCAGAGCGACATTTACTTTACACAGCACTCTGTGCAGTCAGAGCCTGCTGGCCCTCATCTTGCAGATGGGGCATTGTTTTAGAACATTAAAAAACAGCATAACAGCTGGTGGAATGTTGTGCCACATTCCCTTCTATCAAGCCTTGGGATTCCAGCCAATAATGCCATCCTTCCAAGACAAAAGACATGTACCTTCTGCCTTTCTTCTGATGTTGACCCAGAAACTATTTCAGCAGTTTTTTAGACAAAGGAACAAAGTATTGGGACATAGGACCAACAGGGTTTGAATTTGGGAGTGACAGAAATGATGAGCGATGCAGAAAGCATGGCTCACAGATACAGGGGCAGAGAACTGTGAAATATTGGAAACAGCTCCCCTAAGAGACATGGAACTGAAATGCAGAATCTTCTCATAATTCAAAACTGTAACATAAAACACCAGCGAAGCAAGCATCAACTCCTAAACAAGGATTTCAAGACATAAGGAAGGTAACAACTTCAGAAAAGAAAAGCGAGCCCAGTGACTGTCAGATGAATTGAACACAGTGTCAGGAAAGATTGCTTTGTGAAGTGTTGCTTCTTAAAGCATTACAAAGTCAGAAAGACATCAGAAACATTGATTGGCAGCAAAGGGGAAACAGAAATCACCAGTGATCAATAAGGCAGCTGCCAGCAGGGGGGGGTGACACGTCAGCAAAGGAAGCACTTCGTGGATCTTCAAGTGGGTAAGTAATAGGACTGGGACCAAACCATTGATCAAAATCGTTTCTATGTTGTAAAAGGTCTTGAAAATACACCTTCTGGCATTTGAATCCATTTATTAAAAATGCTGCTATTATTTGTGCCTGCTTAGCATGACTGCTAGCAGGCTTTGGAAATCTTAAAGGCTAAACTCGTTAGCTGTTTATTACAGGAGTGGTTGGGATCTCCTGATACCACCAATTAATTCAGGCATATTGTTAGAAGTGGGAAGTGCTGGTAAATCATGTCTCTGCTGCCAAAGTATTACTTACTACATCTTTCCACTCGATACAGGTCTCAGCCAGGCCTCTTCCCCATGCATTTCCAAGCACAGAATCCAAGTACTTTCCCCAAGGCTTTTTCCCCTTTTCTCTTGTCCTCCACTCCTGTCGCTGTTGCTCACCAACTGGCTCACGAGGCCCAGAGCCTCCTGAAGCAAATGCTGCCTGACCTTTGCAGTGCTGGGAGCTGCTGCTGAGCTTGCCTCGAGCGAGGGTCCATTAGGGAACATCCACCCTGCATCCTGCAGGGAGCTCTGCCCCGTTTGTGGTCTGTGCATGTGATGACCTGGCTGGCAGCAGGTGGGGGCTCACCTCAGAGCTGCTGCTATCTAGTGAAAATGCTGTTTTTTTCATTTAAGGGGCTGCTTTGGGGTGTCTTGATTTCTGTAGCTGCTACAGAGAAATATTTTTCTTGTTCCATCACTGTCCCAGGTCATGTTCCCACTGCCTGACCCATACCTTCCTTGCAGCTGTTCAAGCTTTGGTTTTTGTCATATCTACCAAAGATGTAGGAAGAGAATTACACCCTTTCTTCAGGAGTAGTGATTTAGGTACCTGGAGACAAGCCCCATAGCCTCTCTGCTTCTGACTCTTCCAGGCCCTTTCTCTTCAGCATTTCACCAGGCAATGTCTCAGCTCATCCTGTCTTTGCTGAGAGAATTTCCAGCTCACTCACCATTCCTGTTGCTCTCCTTTTACCTGTCTTCAGTGGGGTTACACTTTTGCCCTGTCTGGTTCTTCTTCCCAAAAACAGACAGTTTTAACCCTGCTATGAGCAGGCTGAGAGGTGTCCTTACCTGGTCCCAAGGTAGACCTGCCAGACCTACACTTGTCTATCTTGCAGCAGGTGGGGTTGGCTCGGCTCATGTTCAGCTTGCCATCAGCTCTATCCTTCAGGCACTTCCCAGACAAGTGGGATTGAAGCAGCTCTTTTTCCATATTGTTGTTATGAAACACCCACCAACCTCTGCGTGCAGGGGCTGCCCTCTTCTCCATGGAGGTGAAGCAGCCAAGCTGGGCAGAGGAGCCTTCCCTGGTGTCTGCCCCTGGTCTGGAAGATGTACACAGGGCACTGGGCTCTGCTGGCTGCTGGAGCATCCCCCAGAGCGCACCTGGCAGGTTGGGAAGCAGCTTCCAGACACTCATTCATGAGGCAGAGGGACCTGCCTGTGGGATGGTGTTGAGCTGCTTGCTACTGGAGTGCAACACAAGGCAGTGCCCTGGAGCAAGGCCTGGAAGGAACATGCTATGAAAGGGGAACTTGGGAGGGATCATCAGGCCGTGCTGCAGGGTCGCAGTGATCACAGCCCCATCCAGTGTCCCAGGCTCTGTTTTTCTCCCTGTCAACCAGAATGTGGAACTTACAGGTGAGAATGCAGCAACACAAAAGGTAGCAGACATAATGTATTGATTTTAACCAGCAATGTTGCATCAACAAGCGATTACTGTTATGGATGTTGTTAGTCCAGGTGCAGGTGCTGCCGGGTTTCTGAAGGCTCTGCCAGCCTGACCAGCCACCATGCCAGCAGCAGATTGCAATGAGGATCTGTTCACAAACCCGGGTGGTTTTCCCCTACGAACAGGAGAAAAGTAACAGAGCACTGAGCACAGGACCAGCACGGGAGGCAGCATGTGCAGCTGCCGAGGTTTTGTTGCAGAACACAGAGCATCGATGGCATTGCATGTGCCTCAGTGACAGCTCTCGGATGGAGCAGCAGGGAGGTGTGACTGCTAATGCACTCCATGGGGAATATGTGCTGCTTCTCTGCAGGATTTGGAACATCTGTCCCCCGCCTCCCAGTCTGCCTGATAGAGGAACTTTTGCTTTTCCTACAACGGAGCTGGGGTTAGTTGAGCTGTGAGTAGCTGCTGGTTATCACGGTAAATCAGGTGACAGTGGCTTGGTGGAAGCCCCTGTTCCTCCAGGCAGGCACCTGCTGGCAAACCAGAGTTGGAGCTAAGGAAGGGCATGCCAAAGGACCTGGCGAGAAAGCTCAGGCTCTGAGGTCCCGTTCAGAATGGAGACAGTCCTCTTTCCATAAGGAATTTTGATGGGTCACAATTGTCTAGGGAGGAGCAGTGGTGGAGAGGGAAGGGGTTACTGAAAGCTCTCTAATAGTTGGAAGCAATTAAGAAAGGAACAGTGATCTCCACTGTCACCGAGAGACAGTTCCCAGCTGAGTACTGCTTGGAAATTTGAGATCTAATTAAAGCAGGCCTTGGATCTCATCATTCTCCCTGCACGCCTGGGACAATGAAATACTGACTCCTGCATCTGTTCTGTGTGTGTATCCGATGCAAATAAGGAAGAAGTCTGTAAATACATCAAAAACCATACTTTATTTTATGTATAGCAATACAATTTACATATTAAATAACACTATAATAGAATGATTTGATATAGTTTAACATAACAAAAAGAAGATTCTTCAAGTTACAAAAAACCCCCAAACAAAAAACAAAAACAAACAAAAAAATCTCCCTCAAAATACTCCCTCCCACCCTCTCCCCAAACCAAACACCACATTTTTATTTTTTTTGTCTGAATGGATCAATGAGACAAATGTATCCAGTGACTGGCTAAGTCTAATTCCTATTGCACACACTGACAATGGAATCCAAAAAAAATATCCAACTTTCACAATCACTGCCCCAAAGAAATGACATGTGTGGAAATCTTTTTTGGAGTGTGATGATGGTGTCTCACTACCTCGATACACAGAAGGTTTGTATTCACATAGCCACCACAGAACTAGGAAGGAGGTGAAACTAGAAAAAAATTAGCTTTATATGAAAATATAAAATTCTATGATTATATACCATAGATACAAAGTTCCCAGAAGATGCTTATCCAAGCAACAAAATATTTACAGTTTTAATGACTTTGCTATTTTAAAAATGAAGGAAAAGAAAATAGGAGTACACACGAATGCTTCGGTCTTTAGAAACAATGGCTGCTTTCTAGTCTCAAGTGTTCTAACAAAACAAAAAAAGTCACTACCCCAAATGTTGGAGAGTTGTGACATTGTATAAAATTGACTATCTCCTCTTTTGGAGACGTTTATTCTTAAAACTCAAGACATTTTTCTTGAAATTAATTATCCTCTGTAGAAAATGCTTCCCTTTGCAAATAGTTAACAAAAACACTAAAAACAGTTTAACAGCTAAGACAAAGTTGAGGCCAAATCTCTTCATTACAGTTCCTCTTTATTTTTGCATTCCTTCTCCTTTGATAAGTAAAGCCAATGCAGTTCACATGGTTAGAACGGCAACAAAGAGAAGAAGAGCAAAGGGGTAACAATGAATTATGTTGGAAAAAAAATTTAAAAAAAAGAGAAAAAGAAGAAAAGCAATACAGTGGATTAACAAATAGGCATTTTCCCTTCATATAAAAATTCACTGGCACCATTTGAATATAAACTTCAGAACACAAGATCTGATGTCAGAAGACATGAATTTGAGAAAGACTGCTAAATCTTTAAAACAACTACATTTTAATTCTTTTTTTTTTAAATTAAGTTGGTTTTATTTTGCTGAGAATTAGTAGTATGCATCTTTGGTAGAATTGATATCTATATTTTTTAGCTTTTAAATAAAATATATCAGCTTAAAAGAAAGACTAATGAGAAGGCAGTTGTGCTGTGTCATAAAGATTCTTCTCCTAATGTTCCAATGTATCACTCTGGGTTCAAGCAATTCAAGCAGTCAGAAACTGGAAAAACAACTGAAATTTTGAAGGTCCTGTAAATGACTCTACTAACCTAAAACAGCCCCACAGTACAGAAACAGTCACTCACAAGAAACAGTTTAAGGGTCTTGGATTTTCCTTTTTCCCTGTTCCTAAATTAGTGTTTGGAAACAGACACTGAAATACTAAGGACAAACACTGTTTAAAATGAATGTTCTTTAGACCTTGGTCCTGTGGAAGAATCGATGCCTTGCCTGCACACCTGAGCACTCCCACTGGCTCTCCCAGCCCTTCCTACTGATGCCAAGCTCACACCCAGCAGTGTTTGTAGGATGGGGCATTCAGCTGAGACTGTCACCCATTTTAGATGTTAAGATGATACAGCAGCTTTCCAAGCATTCCCTCCTGGAAAGCTTGGCTGCTCTTATGGACTCAGAGTGGTTTATGTCTTTCACATGCTCTGCGGGTGCAGCACACATGCAAGACACAAGGGAATGATATTTTCTAAATGCAGACACACAGACACATGTGTGCTTCAGTCCTTCCACCTTTCTCAGGGCTGGTGCTGAGGACCACACTTTGCAGGGATACAGGGATATGCTCAGGGTCTCCTAATTTGCAATCCTGCACATTGCCTGGGAACCTCTGATGCTTGAAAGACATCCCTACCAAATGCCAAGAGGTGGGTACAGCAGGGGGGTCAATGTGCCAAAAGCAAAGTTGGGATGCACAGAGCAGGACTTTGGCCAGACACTCATGGGAGCATCAGCAGAGCTCACAAGTGCCCATCTCTGAGCAGACACTCGCTCCTTCTGCCACTCAGTCCAGGGAAAGGGTGCAAAGCTGTGTAAGAGAACAGACCTGTAGCTGCTTATGGTAGGATTGAGTTGGCTCTTCTGTGCACTTAATCCTGACCTTCACAAACAATTTCTACCTTCACCCACTTCAAGCCTCATGCATCACTACCATCTATTGGCTACCTGACTGTCAGCACAGCACTCAACACACAGCTCGAGCCCCCTTATGAAAAAATCTATGGAGAACTCATAGAACACCAGTGTACATTATTTCCCCATGGATTAAACTCCAAGCAAGTATCTCAGGTGTCAAAAAATGCCAATGCAAATGCATGGATTTCCAAAGCATCTACCAAAGTTCAACCCCCGCAGCCTTCATTCATTGATGTTTAAAACTTGTGAGAAGGTAAAGGATTAAACCAAGGGTATTCAGGCAGCGTGTCACGAACCACAGTCATCTTCCATCATGCTAGTGAAATGAAAAGTAATCAGCTGAAAGTACTGAACAAATCCAACTCTCTTGATGCCTGCAGTAATCTTTGTGTCACTTAGCTCTTGTCAGGGTTTGAATTCTTAACTTCTCTCTACACCTCCCCAGGAACTGAAATACTTCAGACTGAACTGATCCAACTCATCAGTCCCTTTGTGCCACCAGCTGGAATTGCCTGGGGCCAGGTTCACTACTGGGGGTGCAGGGGGGCTCCCCACCCTCTAACGCTGATGCCTCCTGGCCAACAAACCACTCAGCAAAACCTTCCAGCCCTTGCAGGCAGCAGCACTTGAAAACTTACTCAAATAATTCTGTTACTGGGGTGCAGTGACTGGAGAGCCAGTCCTAACTCCTATCAGATATTGACTCCTTCCTCCATGCCAGTCTATCTCAGTGCAAAGGGGAGGCAAACTACAATCTTTTGAAATATTCTGCACAACTTTTAGTTGGACTAGTTGTTGCTGGACATGGGATTTTCCTTACTGAAACCACAGGATTATGATACTGTGCAGCATTCGACATTATTGGGATCAATTGTATGGAGGGGAGAATTCAACAAACCGAGAAGTAAAAGGCGACTGTGTAAAAGGTTGCTGATGAATTCTTGAATACTTTGCTGTTGAATTAATTGAGTAGGAATTCTCAATTAATTGAGAATTAATTTCTCTTGTTAAAGATAAAAGACCAGATTTTAGCACATACCAGTTTGCACAGCTCCTCTGCTCTCAGCCAGTTCCTATCAGTTTGCATTGTGAGAGGTCCTGAACCAAAATACCTACTCTCGATACCCTTTTAAGCAGTTTGCTTTCAGCTTCCTTATAAGTGAAAATACATAGAACCCTGCCAAATGTCTATATTTCAGCAAGACTGGACTGGCAGAAATTAACAGGCTTACATTTAAATGAAAGAAATACACTGTATTAAATGAAAAAAATATGCTATAACATTTTGACAAGTCCTGAAAAATTACAGTGCATGTTTTGTGCAGTTGAAATTGAGAAGTAAAAAACCTAATGCCATATATAAGGGATAGTGCCTTTAACTGTCAACCAGATGTCAGGATGGTTGAAATCACGTATTTTCTTTTCCAGGCAGATTCAATAACCCCTCTCTACTCAGCCGAGCTCTGAAGGACACGATTAGCTTTAAGGACAATTAAGCACATGCTTACTTCTTTTGTTAAAACAGGGATGGACCTTGTTGAATTGTGACCAAACACAAAAGAAGAGGGAGCCAGTGAGGATGTATACTTAAATGCTCCAAACAATAATTCAATTATTTATATAATCTGGGGGAAACCATTTTATTTGTGTGGGAGGGTAAACACAATAGGCTAGGTTTGTGCTAAAGAATTAGTCTGGCAAAAAAAAAAGAGGGAGAATGTAACTTTATAGGTAGTTTTTTTATTAGTTTGCTTCACCAGTAAATATGGATCAGTACTTTATGTTTTAGCACTAAAGTATGAAAATTACACACCTGTAAAAATGGCATCTAACAGTTATGAAATTAAGAAACGCCTGTCATCATGTAACATACCATTAGGTGTGAGGTCATATTCAAGAAATAGTAAGGAAATTAGATGTGTTTAAAATATTGAATAGCTTAGTAAATGTAAAATATTGCTACCTTCGATATATCTGAAAACAGGTCTGATTTTGGGTTGTAGTAGATTTCTCATTGTACTGGCTCTGATGAGAATAAAACCAAAATATTTTCCCATCACAGGGCTGGTTAAAAACCAAAATCAACATTTTTCTGTTTACATGGGGAAACTTTGAAATCATAAATTCAAAACCTATCACTGTCTTCCACATAAGAATTGCGTCTAATTTATAATTATATTGTATGTAATTTATATATTCCATGTGAAGCAAATTCAGGCCTGTAAGTGTACAAAACAGCATTTTTAAACAATACAGAAATAATTGTTTCAGCTCCACAAGGCTGTTTCACCTTCACTGTAGCTAATAATCACCTGCCACGTTTTGTCAAGAAAGGATGAACACTGCTCATCCACTCCACTGGAATGCAGAACACCGTTAACCAAAACTGTGACGTGATCATTAAATAATAAATATGGTATGAAGGGGTACAGTATCTGTTGCAGAAAGAATCCATCTGGCCTACCATTCAAGATTTAAGATTTGAGGGTCACTGTAGTTAGCAAAACTTCACTGCATTTAAACAAAACAGAAAAAGCGCATGTTTGTTGTCATGGAATGTCACATCAGGGCTTGTCTTGTATTAGAGTATTATAGGCAGTAACACTGATCATATAGTGCAAACTAGATAAAATTGCGTTTCACTGTGTGAAATAAACAGAGGTGCAAATGCTCAGTAGGATACCATTAAGACATAAAATGGCAAAAAATAAATATCAAAACTTTTATCAGTGTAAAAAAGTAATTGGGTTATTGTATAACCTAGAGTCTGGCAAAAAAGGCCTCAAAAAAGTTCACTCAGTCTTCAGAAGTTCTACAAATTAAGTGCCTTTTCAGGTTTCCAATTAGACAAGAGACTCCATGCTTTCTGCGGGATCAGATTCGTCACTGGCCATCACAGCACCATTTTTGTCCAGTGTCATGGGACCATTTCCATTTTCCTTAGTGCTGACCAAACTTAGCATTGCCTTATAAAGAAACTGGTACTGTTCCTGGAAAAGACAGAACAAGTTATTTCCATCCTTTAAGTGTACATCAATGAGTGGCACTCAAATTTGGCATTTCCAGGGAAGGTCATGGATATTCATTACCAGAAGCATACACAGAGCAAAGAAATAGACTTAGAGCAATTATCTCTGTTAATCTAGTTTAACCTTGTCAACCCAAATTCCAGGTTTGGGTAGATTATATTACTTCTGATAATTATTAAACACTACAGGAGGGACAAAACCTGAGGCCACAGCTTAGCCCCCGGTTGCTCCCTGGTTGGCAGAACCTTGTACCACATCCTGAGCCACGGGGGCTGCTCTTGCTGGACACCCAGTGAAGAGCCTTATCTCCCTGCAACTCCACCTGCTCTGCTGCATCCCTTCAGACCACAGCATTCCAGGTTTAAATAGCACAGCTTAGCTCACAGGGTTGGCAGGGGGATGATGACAAGCCAAAAGGTCCTTCTCTGCTAGGGCTGCCTTATGGTATCCCCCTTCAATGTATGAGAAATAAGTTTAACTGCATATCAGAGACTTAGAGTGTGGGTTTGAGGTTTATAAAAAATGACAACTACACAAAAAAAGTCCAAATGCAAATTCTGCTCAGTAGCAGATGCTGTAGGGCTTGATAACACACACAATGTGTGTTTCAGTTCATGCTTTTGGTCTCAGATGAAAACCTTGTAAACTATCTATTTATATTCCATTTAAAGACTTACAATGTCTGTAAATACTCCAGGCCGCATAAGATTTATCATCTTTGCCACCTGGAAAACATCGACAGCATTTTCATTCTCCAGCTGCTGGGACAGAGTGGTAAGGGCACATAGCGTTCCTGCTGACACAGCTCCATACCTGGAAAACCACACCACAATGATGAGTTACTCAGGAAAATACCCAGGCACCAACACAGAGTCATGAAAATGTTGTTATAGTCTTCCTTGATTACTGTAGTTCATCTTTGTATCTATTAAATGCTTGTTTTATAGTGGCTAATTTTTAGTCATTTTGATTTATAGAAGAAATTGGATGGTACACCAAATCATCTCAGGATACCTGCACTATTCAACCAACGCAAAGAACTGTATGAGCAGCAGAATGTGAGCCATTTCAAAATACCCAGCCTGGAGACAGCAACACTGAAATCAGTTCTCACACGCCACATGTACCGAGAGCATCTGCATTATAGCTGAGCGTATTTTAAATTCATTAGTGGGAGCTCAAGCAAAACATAAACGATTAGAAAGAAATGAGACTTTTCCTCTTCCTCCACATCTGACAATTACAGGAGATGAACACGGCTGCGAGGTGCTCACAAGTAAATGGGGCACATCTCAAAATCTTCCTTAGGTCTGATTCATCGGCAAAAGGCAACATCCCTGAGCCCGGCACCCAAGAGACATTACGGATTCTGAAGAGTTGAGCTGTGCTGTCATGTAGTAAGAACCTGAGCAGTGGTTATTTCGTCAGGAGCACAACTCAATGTGTCCTTGAGAGGTCAGGTGGAAATCTCAGTGCTGTAAATCTGGGGGTGTGCTTGAGCCATATGTGCAGGTGGGAGGCACGGCATCAAGGATCCTACACAGCTGCTTATGAGGAGGCTCTGCCCTCCTCTGCTCTCTTGGTCCTCAGGAGGCTGACATTCTGTCCTGGCCCTGTGACTTTGAGAAAGTCTGTATCTCAATGTTTCCATTAGTAAGAGGGGACATTGGTGCTGACCCACTCTCTAAACCATTTGGAGAGCTTTATGTGAAAACTCAAATAATCAGCAAGTGCTGCAATATCATCTTGTATCGCAAGATAAGTACTAGGATTTTTTATGGTATTCCTGTGGAAATCAAGGCATCTCCTGACCTAACTTCATATGATTTTTGCAAATTCAGTTTGCCTAGAAATGGGAAACAACAGATCTGCTATACTGGAGGTAAAGTCTATAGAAGAAGCCGCAGCACCGTACAGATGGCTGTGACTGATCATCTACAGGGACAGTGGACAAAGTGCATGTGCCTGACAGGACACAACTAAACACCTCTGAGAGTCTAATGGCCTCATTTTCATTTGGGCTGGTTATCTCCAGCTCCCAACAGTCTGAAGACTCTTCGTGTGGAAAATTATGCAGCAGATTCTTATCTACTTGCCTACACATGGGCAGTTATATTTAAAAATCATGACAACTGTCTCAAGTTGGAATTTCTGAACTTTTTAAAATGTTATGAGGTTCATCCCACCATGTACTTCCTAATTACCACATGCATTTACCTAAATACCACATGCATTTAGTTATCTGCAAATTCATATATTTGGAATTAATCTGCAGTTGTAATTATTAGTGGATTATGTGATATAGTTGTTGCATGTAGCAAAGGGAAATTTTCATTTTCAGCTACATTTGCTTAGGCTCCAATGAAAAGCAGAATCCACATTATGTATTAAGCATAAAAATAAAATCATTGAATATGACAAATAAACCAAGAAAGCAATTTACAGAAGGAATGACTCAGCACTGTTAGGAATGGGATTTTGATTTTCTTTTTTTTTCATCTAGCATGAAATGCCCAAATCAATAATGGTTCTAATTTTGTAAAACATAATCTTAAATACTGCAAGAGTAGCAAAACCTCACTTCAGACTACCCAAAGCATGAATATTAAAACCAGCCTGGAATTAATCAGTGCTGGCAAAAGGCAACAGAGCTTACACTGTGCATTAGCAAGGCAGGAGGTGGTGTGAGAAAAACTACTTGCTGCAGCCCAAGGCACCATTTTCAGCAGCCAGTTGGGAAAAACCTGTTGCAGCAGCAACACAGGGATGTGCAGGGAAAGCTCTTTCAGCATCAGTGGGTACCAGCAGTGCCCACACCTCAGCACAGCAGCTGAAACACCAGAGAGGGGGAGCAATGGTTTTGCAAAGAGGGGGAAGATTCCAAGACCTTGCTGTTAATTCTGCTTTGTGGCAACGACAGAAAGTCTAATGGGCTGTAGAGCAAAGGGGCTGCAGGTACAGCAGGGTTTGCACTCCGTGTTCGCTCTAAGGACAACAAAAGCAGTGGCAAAAATTGGGCCTGTGATTTTATGGACAGCATGACTCCAGGAAGTGCTCTGCTTGCCAGGAAAGAGATGAGATCCTGTCAGACCCAGCCTCCAGCCTCACCATAGTGGTATTTTGCAGCTCCTGAATGTGTACAAGTAATAATATGCAATGCAATATTTAGGACCCTTTATAGTTGGGTGTTCAAGCATAGCTGGCAGGACAATGCTTACCACTGCACTATGAAAGGGACAAGTGTTGGGGCATGCTGGCCCCATGTTAGCAGGCTCCCTCCCTCCCACTCAGCACCATATGGGCCCCTTAGAGTGCTTTTGGGGAAGCAGAAGGAGTAAAATTAAATCTTTTCTCTGAAAACGTGGGCCCTTTGTCATAGGATACTTCTGCTGCTCATCCTGAGACACAGCTCAGCTGAGCTTGTTCTGTCTTACATGGCACATTAAACCTGAGCTGTTAGACAGGAGCTCAGTTTGTTTTGAAACTGGATACCATAAGCCCATACTGGGCTGCTTAGAGCCTTATCTAAACTGGGGCTCTGCTGAAGTTCTGGTTCTGAAACAGGCTGTAGGATTTGTTTGGGATACTTCCAGGTGCCAAAGAACCTGAAATGCTTCCAAAGCAAACAGCCTCACTTCCTGAGTCTACCTAAGATTATGACTAACATAAAAACTACACTAAGAAAAATGTATTTGGCCTCAGGTGCCAACTGAAAACTCATCTCTGGAAGTTTAAATATTCTTATCCTTTTCCCTAGACGGCTAAACTCCATCTGCTCTGCGCAGGAATGGACATCAATCCTAACAAGTGTCTTGTAGCTGAGTAACTTCTTGCACAATCTGCACATAAATGAGAGAGAAGTGATGACATACTCATCATGAACTATGGTGGGGCCATCTCTTGTTAAGGCCTCTTCCTTGATTACATTGATAAGTTCAAAGGTACTGCTTATGGGAGCATCTGGGTTTGGCCATTTGGGACACTGAAAGTGGCGGACTTCCAGAACGTAGTCATCCTGCAAGGAAAAACCAGCCTGGCATTAGCTTCTTTCACTTCACATTCATCCTCTCCAGGGAAAAAGAGGGAAGAGCCTCATTACAAACTGAAAAGATTCCTTCTTCCAAGCAGTTTATATAGAAAGAGGACAGACACACAACTCCAGCATCTCTGTAACAATGAACACCCTAAAATAATGCAAATTTAACAAAATGTTTAATTGATAAAATATTTTGCATTTGAGTTCAGGGCTCATATCAAACCTCTCTCAGAATCCTTACAGCTCAAAAGTCAAACGAGCAACCAAGGAATTCAAATTTAAAAGGGCTTGCAAACTAATGGCTTGCAGCAAAGTCCAGCTGCAATCCAGAGAGCAAACAAAAAGCAAGTTTATAGTTCAAAAGAAATGTGCCTACATTTTTATGTTTAGTTAAGAGCCCCAGACAATTAAACCATAAATGCTGAATTTTATAAGCAGAAATAGGACAATACAGGTTGATGTACTTTACTAAAACTTATTCAATCTACTTTATTTTTTCATTTTGAAATCTCATGTCTTCACTTTGAAGTAAGACAAATACTACAGTCTTATTAGCTAGAGGAAGTAGAAGATGCAAGAGGAAGAAGAAGCCAACAAGAACCTCTTTCCTCTGAGAGCAACATGCATGCACATGCATTTACAAGTAAATCCTTTTCAAAACTGTTTCAGGGCTCTTCTCCTTCCATATTTAAATGATATCAATATAATTTAGGTGAAAAGCAAAGACCCACATTCAGAGGTTTATTTTACCTGGGTAGCTTCAAGGATAAAGTCATGGATGATAATTTGCTCTTCATTAGAGAGGCACAGTCTGTCTTTGCTGATAAGGGTCACAGTAAAGGCCTCACAGTTCATGGATTCCTCACGACTTGGCCAGTACACAAACTCATCTTCTGCCTAGAGAAATGAAACAACACATTATTGCAGCCTTTCACATACCTTGCGTGCTGAAACGGAAAAATCCAGTGGATCAAAAAATTGGTTTGATAAATAGAGATGATCAGGAGCTGACCTTTAAAAACCATTTCTATCTAAAACAAATTTACTGTTACAGCAGGCACTAAGTCTGCCAGACCCTCCCTTTGTGTGTCCAAAGAGGTAACATCTGCTTTTTAATTGGTTTCATAGGGAAATGGTTACCTTAGCTCACTCCTACTTAACCTTTATACTGTATCCTAGGCTTTATTGCCTCCTGCCTACAATTTTGCTTGAAAGTCAGATATTTGTTTAGAAAAAACTCACTGACCTTTAAAAATTAAAGGCTTATTATTTTTAATTTGCATTTATTGTAGTCTAATCCAAAACTCAAGGTCTGTGGATCAGGTTTAGGTTGAAGATTGATGGATACTTACGTAGGGACTGAATTTTTAGGAGCAAGTGGAGGAGTGAAGAGGAAGGAA
This sequence comes from Campylorhamphus procurvoides, assembly GCA_013396655.1. Lineage (NCBI taxonomy): Eukaryota > Metazoa > Chordata > Aves > Passeriformes > Dendrocolaptidae > Campylorhamphus > Campylorhamphus procurvoides. Next base: position 1,617,982 of record WBMV01003161.1, on the reverse strand, counting down.
GAAACACAAATGTTCTTAGCCTTAAAAAAACCCCACTGGTTTAACTTAATGCAAGTTCCCCAGCAAAACACCTCTCCTGGAGGGACACTGTAAAATCTCAGTGAGACTGTGAAGGGTGGAAGAGGCTCAGTGCTGAAGTAGTCTGACTGACAGGATGTAGGTAACATCCTGTCAAAGCTGTTCTTTAAAAAAATAACTGTGAATTCCTAATTTGCTGCAGAGAAAGGAAATTATAGTCTGTCACCACATACATGCAAAGTCTGTTTCTCCTCCTGGCTTCAGAGGTCTATGTCCCTGCAGCATAAGCACAGAAGCTGCTCTCACTGCAGGCACAGAGCATACCTGTGTCTCTGGACAACACATCTTCCACTCATGAGAAAACATGAGCTATGAACTCACATCATCCCTCTGTGGCCATGCACATGCCTCTAAAAGCAGGCGTGTTTCTGTGGGTCTGGAGCTTTGATGCACGTGACATGCAAGATACTGTTGAGATTTGGGCCGTCAGTGTTTATTCTGTAAATGTGACATAAGGTCCTAAGTCCTCTGAATGCCCTGACAAGTCCGCCCCCGATAGCAGAGGCACTGGGAAGCAGAGGAATGTTGCAAAACGCCAGGGAAGGGACCTGTCCTGCCACCTGACAGGTCATCATGCAGCGGGTACTTTGCATTAGCGTCTTGTCCTTTGGCATTACACACTCAGCACCTTGATGCTGTCCCAGTCCTGTGCCACCCCTCCTTGCCAGCCAACACATCCCACACTGAGCACTGAGCCACTGCTGGGTGCTGCTGCCTCCTGGCCAGCCTCCACCCTGGGAATGGTGTGGGTGAAAGCAGCGCTCCTCCTTTACCCTTTAATCACTATTGCTCTGCAGAGCTATTTCATGTCCTTGTGGAGACAAGATCAGCCTCTTCATTTCCACCTGACACACTTTCATTTCATTAGTGCTTTCCGATTCGATCGGATTTCTCTGAAAGCTCTCGCCTCGCAGTGCCTGCAATCCCTTTCATCGCCCAGCACACAAGCAGCATATTGACTACTGCCTCTTTAGTAGCCCCTCATGACTGCTATTTTCCTGCTGTAATGAAGGTGGTTTCTCTTCCACTTTCAGCTACAATTGTCTATTCACCTCAGTGATGCGTGCATGAAAAAGCGAACCGTTTAGCTCTTAATCCTTTTCAACACGCCCTCTTGAGACGTGCTGGTAAATCTGGAAGTAGTGATTAGCACTTCACCTGTGTCTCCTAATTCTCTCTCTCTCTGTCTGACGCATTATTTCCACTTAAATTAAAATACGTGTTTGCTTTTTACTTTCATTAAATATAGCATTTGTAGCCTTGCACAACCGTAATTTGCATGGCCTGAGGCTTAAGCCCATGGGCAAACAAGCCATTATCTACTGTCCTTACCTCCAGTTCTGCTCCTCTCAAAGTCCTTACCCATAACCCCAGCCCCTCAGTACCCTCAGTGCCTTGCATCCTGCCTCAGGAGCATCACAGAGTTCGTCAGCTGGCTGTGAGCACTGTGGTCCACCCAGCCCAAGATGTCTTTCCCAGGGGTGACTGCAGGAGACAGCAAAAGAACAAGCCCCACATCTTGGAACTTACCTTTTGTAACAAGCTTATGGTGAAGTTTGAGAAGGTGGCTCAAAAACTGGCTTTGGTTTCAACCAGAACGCAGCCACAGAGGGTACCCAAGGGAGCCTGTGCTGTGCCCAGCAGGGCTGTGACTGTGGCACTGGGCAGGGAGGGACACGGGCAACTCACCAGGCTCTGGTTGTCCGGCAGCATGACAATGATCTGTGCATTGTGATCCCAGATCATTCGCCAGAAATCTTTAGTCGTGTGTGGCAGTGGATGTTGTGTTATGATGAACTCATTACTCCTGTAGTAGCCCTTTTTGCAGCAAAACAAACACAGTTACTTACTGCCTTCAATACTTTTAAGGCATTAATTTCATCTTTGGGGACACGTAATGACCCTATTTCATTTTACACCACAATATTTTCACACAGACTATAATTAACTCCATTTCCATTCTGCCAAGTCCCTATTGTTTTAATTTACTCTAAATCCCAGCATTTATTTGACTGTATCTCATGGAAATACACATCCCATCTAAATGCATCTTGTAATTAATTTTTTAGGCAAGAATCTTTAATAAAACACGGTTAATGGCTTTACATTATGGGGAAGGTGTTAAAATCTCATCTGTTAATACACAGCCATTACATACAGAATTAAGACAATTATAGGCATCTGGTATTTAGCACCTTAGAATTGATTTTACTTTGTAATTAGGTGTTGGCTTCCTCACCATGATATAAGAGGCATTAATGTAATCTGTTCCCTTCATTCCAGGCAGCGGTGCCAAGCCCACTCGAGCACGCTCAGCTATAACATAAAAAAACCCAACAACACAGAGGAGAAAAAAAAAGATCAAAGACTGGTCATGGCACAATGCAGAAAGTAAGAATTTCTCAGCTGTTAACAAACCAAACAGTGTGCAGCTCCCATCTCCCGCAGGAGCAGGCCAGCACTTTAACTGCGTTAAAGCACTGCCTGCTAACACAGGATATAAAAGAGAATGTTGCACAATATTCCCACAAGGACAAAGTAATTTCAGGAATCAAATTTTACTATAGCAAAGATTTTCACAGCAGGCTGAATTACCAAATAACAGTATATGCAGTGATAACAGGGGATTTCAGGTAATTCTTGACTGTAGTGTTCCATTTGTCTCCAGCAGCACACAAACCCAGCTGATTTATCTTGTTTTGCCTACCACTTGGTAGCATTGCCATGATGTACAGGGTGAGAAAACCTTCGGAGACAAGTCCCTTCCCTAATGGGGAACCACCCAGCAGCCTGTGTGAGCTCTTCAGCAGATCCATGCTCCTCTATGTTTGAGGGCTGGGTTCAACATCACCCTCAAACCCCGTGACAGGCCCCAAAAGCCAAGCTGAAATCACCGCAGCTGCGTGACCCAAAGGGCAAAGTCATACAGACTATTTCTGCCCCACTCACATCGGGTTTTAAGATATATTCTGATGACTTCCATTTCTATTAACAAACTTCATGACAGACTGTATCTGTGCCACTATTCCTTTGTGCTGGCTTGGCTATCATCTCTACTCTGGGTAATATCAGGGGGATGACGTTGTGCCCGTGCTTGGTCTGGTGCAAATTCATACTGCTTGACAACCACACAGAGTTTCCATATAAATGACTGTGAAACTGTCCTCAGGCACTAAATACCCTCAAATCTGGGGCGGCTCACACAGAGAAATTGAGTGCAGTAGCTGAATTACAAACAACTTGTGCCAATCACTCTGGGAGATCTCACCGGAGCTGGGACTGGTATCAAAGTAATTTCTCAGTATTCCATAGATTTATCCCCTACCTAATTATTCAAATTCTTAAGCACTTCAAATTAACATTTCACTTGGACAGTATATCTGGCTGACACTGCAACTATTTCCTTTTGTTCAGTTTCATCAGGGTAATACTGAAAGACAAGACAGCTCGGACTGAACAAAAGATTACATTTCCCCTTCCTAGTGGCTATGCCTTTTCATGTATAACACCGGGAGAATTTGGTACAAAAAGTTATGCTAGGCAGTAATCAAACTGAAGATGTGATCTTACATGGCACAACTGATGAGTTCCTGTTCTTCTCTTTGTTGCAGTCTTTCTGAGCACTGAAGCATTCCACGTATTTTGCATTACACTGTGTAACCAGCTGAAAGAGAATAAAGTAGTAAGTCAGTCCTCAGAGCGCACTAAATGAAGAGAGGAGGTTTCTTTGCCAACTCCTGCAAAGATGCATTAGTAGAAGAATAAACTGCATTGTTAAACTTGTTTAAAGTACTCAAGATGCCAATGGAACTCATCCTTTTCGTACAACATGTTTAATGGATAAAAAGATCTCTGCAGCTTTCAGCTTTGAAACATCCTGAAAATGAAGTTCCATCAAAATGTATTTTCACAGAACACTATGTTTCATTATCTTTGGGAATATATTTCAAAGACTTGCAGATATGTGCAGTCAGAAGCAGGTCTCAAGGAAGAAAAGCTAGCAAAATAGAATAACAAAACTTTTATGGGTTTTTCCCCCCCCTCTAAAATAAAAGTCAGATAATTTCTGCAGAATGTCTTTTACTGCCAGGCCTTTGGGCAACCCATCACATTGCCATCTGAGATCTGAGGCCATGGGTTATGTTCTCTGGTCTGCCATGTTCATTCTGGGCTGCTTAGAGGCAAAAAAGAAGAGTCAGGGAGCAGATTTGTGTTCAAATATTGCCCCAGTACATGGGGAAACTCTACCAGAGAAAAGAGAGTAAAGGCCTTTCTCATCTCCTGCATTAGCAACTCGTTTCTCAACACAATTTCACTCTAAGATGGTTGAATGTAAATTGCTGTACCAGGGCACGAGTACAAATTATTTTCAGTTACCTCTATTGGAGCAGCAGAAAGAAGAGAAAGATCTAATAATTGTTGTTGATCACATCCCAGTTTGAAATGCACTCTAAATAAGACAGCACTCAACTCATCTGTGCACTGGCATAAGCCCCTTTAGAAGTTATGGGGTTTCTAAATTCCTGTGCATTCTATAAATGCCACTTAGGGTTGTGAAACTTTGTCACGAGTCATCAGAAAACATATAATTTACACATATAATTAAGAATTGTTCATAAAAGTGCAACACTTTTAAAAATAAGAAATCTTATACTCCTACTGCATTTTGTATGTGTACTTGTTTCTTTAATTCAGTAATTAAACATCTGGAGTGTCTTGACTGATGGAGAAATACTGAGATTTCTACAAGTGAATTCAGAGAAGAGCCTGTTCATTTTTTCAATAGTTTGGCACCTGGTGTAATTTAATAGTTTTGGTTCCTTGGGTAGTTATTGGGTAGTTATTAACTGAGTGAGTCTAGCCGTGAAAACAGATGTCACTTATAATCTCTTTATGATGCAAAGTCTCACAAAATATTTTAAAGTGCATTCAAATAAAATGCTACTGAAAAAAACTTAAGTTTCAAATAAGAGATCTGAGTGAAAGGAAAATAAAATTACTTTGGCCAGGAAGAAAGCAGCTATGACATAGCAGGGAAACACAGCAAGCAATCAGAAAGGCATGTTGCGCTTCCTGGTCTTAAAAAAAATAAATATATATATATATGCATGAGAGAGCCACAGCTGGAGGAAGACTTTGAGCCAAACTAACCACCGACTCAGGAACACCCAAGCCCTCTTGGGAACAGGCTGACCAGCAGCACAGGCCAAACCAGTGTCCATGTCCCTTTTCTCATCTCTGACTGAAGAGTGTTAGCACTGATTTCCAGCAGCATAGCTAAGACCACAGAGGACTGAACTTCTCATGATGCTAATCAAGAGTTCTGGTTTGGTTCCTTAAGCCATGACAACTGACAGTGAAGAGGGGCTGTACAAAACAGTAGGAAAATTAGTTGCCCCTGCATGGCAGTGATAAGCCTTACCTTGAACTGTTTTTCTAGTCGTGTCTTCCCTCCTATGCCAGGTATAAGGATGCTGTTAACGTAACTGTGCAGCTGGTTTGCAGACACTTCAGTCTCCTTCCCAAGGATGGCTTCCAACAAGGCATCATGAATAAAAATGTACTGCTCCTAGGAAAATATGAGCATGTCAGGCAGGCCCTTGGAATAGCCTAAACAGCTGGCTTTGACCAATAGATAGAGCACACTAAAGGAAAGGGTGTGCAAAACAAGCCACCCATGCAAATACTGCCAAATACAGAATAAATATTTATAAATGTAGCACATACAACTCTGAATGAGTTAAAAGCAAAATCTGAAGTTTCTGGTCTAGAAAAAGAGAGACATTCTAGTGCAAAAAAATGCCAGTAATGCATTCAGTTTTAACAGGGACATAACTGGAAAAATCTGTTTTCTTTTTGATTACAACATAAAATTGAGTATGACTTTAAATTCAACCCCACTGCAATTTTTACCTCTGTCTGGACGAGGTAGTTGCGCTGTGTCCTGATATGTTTCAGGAAACCCAGGACATTAACTGTGCTTTTGTCTTTTATCTGTTGCAGCATACTGTCTATCACAATGTAGGTACCAGTCCTGCCAACACCAGCACTAGAGAAAACATTAAGAGAAACCCATGTAATACAGCCAGATGAAAGCAAATGCAGAAGTAACAGCACAACAGAATTAAGCAAGTATTCCTGTTCACAGACATTTAATTTCCTGCTAGCTTCAACCCCTAAAGTTTCTCAGCAAATATTTTGGCTTTTTGGGAATATTTCCAAGTATTTATTTGTCCCTTCTGTGGATACTTCTGTGGTGCAAGATGAGGATGAACACAACACAAGCCATCACACCTGTACCAGCAGTGTGAGGATGGAGTTGCCACAGTCCTGGACTTCACACTGTGGCTGTTCACACTTGACTCCTGTCAACAACTGCTGCTGTTACTGGAGTTGGCTGGAAGAAGCCAGATGGAGATCCACCCTATGCCAAGCTGCTGCTATCCAGGACCAGCAAGGTCTCTCCAGGCTGTGAGGAGAGTGGAGCTGGAAATGCAAGTGGTACCAGCACTGTGGGAAGGCATGAGAAAGGGCTAATGCTTGCAGGACTCCTTTGCAGGGGAGGAAAGTGGTCCTGGGTTCAACAGAGAGGGAAGCTCTTCAGAAACTCTCAACTTCTCCTCAGGAAGGAGCTGTAATCCCCATCATCCTCTCCTCTTTGCTGTGGTGCTATGCAGGCCCCTCACACCCAGTGATGAAGACCACATCCCTGAACTAATTTATTGACTGATCCATTGCTCTGACTGCAAGTGCTGGTGACTGTGAGTGTGGTTCAGTGGCAATCACATGCCCAGGTGTCCGTGTATTCACATGACTGGTTCCCAGCAGAGGTGATCCTGTCCTGTCCATGCACTGAACAGGCAGGCTACAAACTTCACAACCATACCATTGCAGTGCTTGGCAGCAGCTCAGTATCATGGCATTAGCAAAACCCTGTATCAACTGGGAAGCTTTTGCATTGGAGCTGTCTTGAGATGTAGGCAAAGCAAGCTCACGTCTACCCACACCCCGTAGAGCTGGCACACTCCTCCTGTGTTAGCAACTGAGCTGGCAGGAAAGAGCACACACCATGCACTAGGTGTGTTTGCCATGAGGTGTTTAGTTTAGAGCCATCATACCTGCAGTGCACCACCACTGGTCCCATGTCCGGGGTTCTGGCTGCGGAGGATCTCCTGACGAAGGTGAGCACGGGCAGCGCGTACTCGGGCACACCCATGTCAGGCCACTGCGTGTAGTGGTACTGAATAACCGTCCTCTCGTTCTGCCGCCCCTTGGGGTTTCCCTTCTGACCCTGTGAGCAAAGTGTGTGCAGAGAGACGGGAGAGATGAGGGAAAAGAAGCACAGAAATATCATCAGTCCCTCTGGCTTGCTCAGCTGAGAAAGCGGTGGACTCTGACAGAAGAAATCCTCTGCAGCTCTGCCTCCTGCTGGGTGGAGACAGAGTTCAGGGAAAAAATACATGTGGGAATTGGTAAAAACAGCAATAACCATGACCCTAGAGCAGCAGTGAACTTGAGAAAAAGAAATACAGGCTGAACCTTCCACCAGGATCCTCGTAATCCTGGCTTTGCTTCCTTATTTCCCACCCACCTGCTCCTTCAAGTTGCCTAAGCAGATGCTGAGTTTTGCTCTGGTGTGCCTTGCACCCCACAGGTGCCAGAAGGCTCCTGGATGAGAACCCACCTTTTTCATCTTTGTGTTCCTGATGGTGAAGCGGCGGACGGTGTAGCAGGCGTGGACGTTTGTGCTCTTCAGCGTGACGATGATGTTGCCGTACTCCTCGCTGTTCTCCGTCGGCCAGTACTGATCGCATTTCCTCTGAACAAAGACACAGTTGGGTGGGTTGGATGAGGGTTTGGGCTACTGCTTTGTGTTTGTCTTTAGAGCTTTTTAGAAAAGTAAAATAATGGCTAGCTATGTACCCCTCTGTTACGTTACATATTACAAATCAATATGTATCAACCCGAGCCATTTGAAAATGAATTCTGCCCAGGTGATTTGGGGAGGTGTTAAGGAGCAACTTCTAACAAACTAGAAAATCTCTTACTCTTCCTTTTTCAACAAGGTTTGTGATCATGACAATGATTCCAGTATTTTGTTCCCAAATCATCCTCCAGAAATCTTCAAAGGTAGACTTTAAAGGTCCCTGGGTAGCAATGTAGGCTTTTGCTTTGTTGTAACCCTTCAAAGAAAACCATAATGCCAAGTGAGATGAAAGCAATATCATGGCAGACATATTAATATTTTAGAGGTAACAAAGAAAGGTGCTTTTCTTATTCAGAATTGTGAGGAACTTATAGCAAAATTATCAGGTTAAGATAGAAAACACGATCACTTCACAAGTGGCAATACTTCCTCCTTGTGGAAGGATTCAATGGTAGAGAAGATAAAAACATTTAAAATGACTTACATCGACATAATTAGCATTAATGTAGTCACTGTGCTTAGAATCTTTCCCCGGTAAAGGTCTTAACTTTACCCTGCTGTGATCATCTGCAGGATAGAAAACAGAGAAGAGAAGCATTAGGGAAACACACTGCAGACCTGCAGGCAAATGTCCCATTTCCTGGGTATTGGGAAAACATATGGAAAAGACCAGCCTTGGATTGAAGGCAAGAAGAAGATGGGAGTATCTGTTCTTGGTCCTCTGCTCATGGCAGCAGGTAGTCAGTGTTCACATCCTTTCAAGTAAATTGCTCATGCAGAAACAGCTTCTCTTTAAAGAACACTGGAGCTTCAGGAGCACGACTCTAGGATCACCCACATCACATGGAGCACTGTGGTTCAGAGAGCCAGGGCACCCCACAGAGCTGTAACACCACACAGAGACACTGGTGCAGCTCTGCAGGGCAGAATTGCCTCTGCTTGGCTCATCATCCTCCCTCAGTGCTGGGCTCAGACAGCTCTGCTGGCTCTGGAAGCTGAATGTCCTCACTCCTTCACCACCATCATCACACCATGAGGATAGACCTGAGGTCATGATCTGTAGCTCCTCTTTTTGTTTCACCCAAATGCTTGACTTTGCCTTAGAGCAGAAAAAAATCACAGTCCTTCTGCTCCTGGGCAGAGACACTGGACTGGGCAGTCCTTCCAACTCATGCAGAGATGAGACACATGAGCCAGCTTTAAGCATGAAGACTCTGGTTTCAATTCCCTTCCTGAGGACCAATAGAGACATTCCTCCAGGGACAATCTGGAATGCCTGCTCCAATTCTCCTCCAATAGCACACCTCCGTGCCTAGAGGGACCAGATATCCATGTCTAAAATCACAGCTGGGACAAGCTCAGTGAATGCCCTTGCCCATGGCCACGCAGCAAGCCTTTCACAAGTCTGGGAATTGGTCCTCAGCCAGCACCTTGATTACTTCTGAGAACCTGTTAGAGATATGTATTTCCTTCCTGTGCCATCAAAACCATTCAAGATTTATTGCAATGTTTATGCATATTGTGGACTTTTTACCAGTGGCTCTCCATCTCTGTTCCTAAGCCACAGTGACTGCTGCATCTGCCATCCATGCCTTATCAGAGAACAATACTGAAAAAGTTACTGCACTTCCATCCCAGACATGCAATAATTTGCATTCTAGAGCAGAGTCCAGATTTGCAGTTCTCAGAGGGACGCAGGCAAAGCCTGCTCTGTGCTACAAAGATCACTGTTTGTCCAAGTCCTACATACAGCTGAAGCAGTTTGAAATACAGCAGATACACTCTGTAAGATTTAGCACCTTTGGGATTGTAAGGTAATCCCAGGAATCATCAGTAAAACTCTTTGCTCCACCATGCACTTCCCTTAGGCTGGTTTTCAGGCATTAGTGGGCAGAAAGGCTCTGCTCATCAATTTATCCCAGTTATTCCTCCACGAAATTTCATACCAAACTGATACTTCTAAAATTATGCTTGGATCATCAAACTGCGCAACATTTCAAAACTAAAGATGGAGTGAAATCCTGGCCCTAGAGAAGCCAAAACAACCACTGCATTTATGGAAGAAATGATTTCCCAGCCACACTTTCACAGGTTTATTAATTACTGTGTTTTAATGCAACCTGGAACCACCTGCCTGTCCCAGTCACACACTGTGAGAGGAGAGTGTCTTTTTGGGTTGATTCATTGCTCTTAGGCCAGTGCTTACTTACAGGCCAGGATGTTGATGTATCTGTTCTTGTGCTTGTTGTCAGGGTGGTTGGAATGCTCTGCAGTGATGTTCATGTCGGCCGTACAGCGCTGCACTTCCTAGGCATACAAATTATTGAAATGGAAAATTTGTCAGTCCAAAAAAATTGAGCTGTCTGGGGTTTTTTTGGTTTTTTTGTTTGTTTGGTTTTTTTGGCAACCACTCACAGAAACCATGTTTAAAGCATCGGTATCTTAATTGCTGGGTTAAACACAAAGTCTTTCAGTCCTGTTTATCATGGTCTGCTTACACTGAGCTGTGTGAGCTGACCGTGGTGCACAGTTATTCTCCTCTCCACAGACCTGAGGATAGATACTCTCTGAGAACCCTGAGCGCCAACTGTCCCTCTGACCACCAGGCCATCTCCTTCTGCACTGCATGTCCTGCTTCTCCCTTGGGGAGGGAAGAGAGGGTCCCTCAAAGGCAACAGTGGCCAGTGCAGTGTAAGAAACTAAGCAAAAACACCATTTCAACAAAAGACTTTTGACTGCTGGACAACTTATCTGCTTATAACCTCTCAAAACGGGGTTTCTGACATTTACCTTTGGCACTGACCTTTTGTTAGTTCTCTGCAGAGAGATGCCTTTTGTAAAACATAAATAAAATAGATCTCTGAAGATAACAGCAAGTGCTTAAATATCACTGCTTGGACACTGATTAGCAGCCCACAATACAGCAAAAAAGATAAAAGGTTGTATCCATGTATATACACATTTACAAAGCAGAGAGAGGCCAGGCTTGCCAAGGTGTTCATGAAGCCAGAGATGCAGATTTCCGTCTCGTGGAGGCTGCAGGTTAGATACCTAATTCGCATCGATTTTTTTAGTTCTCAACCCACCCCTTATTCTGTTCAAGAACAGAGTACAGGGTTGTTGAAACAGGACAATGGAGGGTGTTTTCTCTGACCCTGGAGAGAAGCAGCCATTCCCCTTGGCCAGACCATCCTGGAGAGTTACACACTTCAGAGACTGCCTTATAAACTGAATTACCTGTGTGATTCCATCTCCAAGATACCTTTTTCTGGTATCAATGTAACCACAATCTTCCTGAAAAAGTGAACCCCCTTTTTATCACTAGCATAAATATTCTTCATGTAAAGACACGTTTTTGGGAAAGTAAAAAAAAGGTAAAATGAATATTTGGAGTTTACAAAGTTGTGGAAGAAAATATATTTATCCAAATCTTTTGTGAGTCCCAGAAACTGCACTGAACAGAACTAATTTCCCCCAAGGATATGTGAGGAAGTGCCAAATTACTTTGTACTTCAGACTTTAAAAATAACAGTATAGAACCTAAGAGGGAAAGTCATTAGGAGCTCACAGCTGCTACAAAGATCACGAGTTAAGTGACAAGGAAAAATTATCACAAGAAATGCTATACAAACAGCAGATGTAAAAGTTCAGCATTATGCAGACATTTCACAAAGGACTTGCATAGTAATTTTGATATCTTCCCCAGCATTTACATTTTAAAAGTGCAAAGTATACTAAAACCTTGAACATTTTATAGCTTTTATATACACGTGACGCTCCCAAATAACAATTGCTTCTCTGCCTTCTCTGACCCTCCGTAGGGAGAAACATACTGTGTTCAAGGAGATGAGCTGAACAAAGACAAAGAGGAATCAAGCAAAACTCTCAGCTGGCCCTACTAGAATTTTCATAGTTCCATTTCTATCACAAATACCAAAAAAAAATATTAAAGTGTGCGCTTTCCCCTAATTCTGCCTGTCAGCTCTGCTAAGCAAGGGACTTCTGATTACACAATGGGCAGGATCAGTTCAGCCTAAGACATAATCGGAAAAGCAGCAATATTTACATGTTAGGTTGATTTAGTGCAATTTTGTTTTACCTATTTTTGCAACAGAAATCATATAACACTACTGCTGTACCATTATAGGTCGCTCCTAAAAAATACTCTCCCTGCTTCTGAAAAAGCTCACATCAAACCCTACATCCCTGTATCACTACAAAATTCTTTTTAGAAATTATTGGCATTGAAAAATTTATGCCAAATGCTGTAGAATTTAATACAGATTAATTCAATAAGGTTCTGTGGAGAATAGTCCGAAAAGTTATAGAATTTAATGGGGAATTACCTCCCTGCTAAGGATTTTTTCTGACAGTTTAAATACTACATAGTAAATGTATCATTTTCTATTAAATTCTATAGGATTTTCCCATAAGGGAATTGTTGGTGAGGTTAATCATTTTAATTAACCTTTTTATGTTGATGGTGACTGTTTCCTCGACTGTACATGTTCCCAGCTGGCCAATATAAAGTTAATAGAACAGGAAGATTAAGCTAAGACAGTGAAAAACACAGCATTGGAAAAGGAGGTCTGACTCAGTGAGAGCTGAGGATCTGAAAATGGCTTTTCTTAACACACAGCATTCTAAATGGTTTTTAATACTCTGGAAAGCTGCTGTAATGGTGGATTTCTATTGTCTGCACACTGCAAAAGCACAGTGAAGGAGACTGTTGATAAAACGCTTCCCCCTTGCCAATACCCCTCCACTATTTTTTTTTTTTTAAATATCTTCAGCCCTCCCCTCCAATCCAGGGCTGAGCAAAGGCTTTGGGACACTGAAGATGACCAAAGAGAAGGAGTCTGAGGACATCCTCCAGCTCCACACTGGCACTGACAGTGTTTGGCTGTGCAGGATGGAGAGAGGGGGTTGAGGCAGAGGTGAACCCTCCTGGGTTCATCTCCCCAAATTATAACCACAAATTACTAAACCACAGTTTCCCCCCACCCCCTGACAGCAAGGCTTAAGTTAATATTCCTCTGTTATTAAAGCTGAGGTGGTTGCCTTTCATCAGTGCACAAAATGCTGCAAGAAGACAAGACTAGCTGCTGCCTGTTATCTGTGCCTCTGTTCACAGTATTACTTGCCCCTTGGAAAAAGAGAAGAGACCAGTGTTAATAAATAACACTCTGGAGAAAGTCCCCAAAAGTCACCATCTTAATTTTGCCATTTTACCACATTTATGTATATCATATATTTACTCTTCCAGAATTTTCTTATGCAATGAATACCATGGGATTTCTAAACCTTAGGCTACCAAGTCCTTCATTTGCACTTAAAGTATCACCATGATTGCATGATTACAGCCTATGTTTACAGGTAGGTCACCAGGTCAGGGCTGACCCCAGGCTGCTCACTGCAGTCTAAACCAATTCCTCTTACAATTAGCACAGAAATGCTGCTGGCACCTTGGAGCAGGACAGATAATGTCCATATCACCACATCCATAATTCATCCATAAACTTTCCAGCTCTGGAGTATTTCCTTTGGCTTTCCTTAATCCTGCTTAGTCTCTTCCACTGATCTTAACAGCAGCTGGCTTGCACAGTGCTGCTCCTCATGTTTAACTTTGCAGAACACATTACTGTCCCGAGATGAATGGATACAGCCTCTTATTCTGTCCTTTCAACTTATCATTGACAACCCAAGAAACCAAAGTACATGGTTTCAATTGACCGTTAGTTACTCTAAAAAGTGTTCTAGTCTATGCCATTATGGCTAATTTACCTTTTAATTATACTGTCCATGCTAATGCTAATTGGAATTTGATACACCCAGGTTTAACGACCCAGTTTAATTGCCTTTCTGAAACAAGTTACAGATTAGTTTCTTCTAAACTTCAAAGAATTTCCATTTAAGTGTAAAATCAAACTGCTCCAGTGCCTTGCTGGCAATATAAGGTTCTGAGCAAGAATTTTTGCTACAGTGACTGAGCAGGAACTCGGTCTCTTGATTTGGCCTTACGAAGCGCTGCTGTTGTTTCCCATTACTTCAGGCTGATGTCCTGGCAGGGGCTGAACTGTGAAAGCCCATGAATAGCAATGAGGAGGAATCACGAACAAAGGATCCTAATCTGAGCGACTAAATCAGAGGAGACTCACAGCTCTGTTTTGATATTAATGTGATATTTTTCAGCACGAAAGCAGGTAGTTCATCCACCCCTAAAATCAGTTTTGATCTATTATTTTAATCCCAAATTACAGCAATTCTGTGTTAGTGCTTCTGCTGTTTGTTTTATCACAGCAAACACAGAGACAGCATACCAACAGAGACTGCAGATAGTACTTGAAGATATCTCACAGGAACACTGTAGATTTCTGCGATAATTTAGCACTAGTATAAACTCTCTGACGGCACTCAAGAGAGAGGTGAGCTGGGGACAGCCTAGAAAGAAGGTGAAAATAAACAAACCAAAAGGACTCAACACTGGAATAGCATAAAGAGATAGCTTATAATCCTGTAAATGCACGAAGGAGGAGAGGACAGTGGAGGGCTGTTTGCTTGTGGCATCCTGCCCTTCATTAGGCAGGGAGGTGCCAGAGTCTGACCAAAACCTTACACTGCCTGTGTAATGGCTCCTCCAAGCAGGACTACCAGGCAGAAACCTTGGGAATGCCTGTGGTACTCTGGTGAGTAACAGAGAGCCCAGATATCTGAACTTCTTTTATTGCTTCTCTTCAACTTCATCTCTTAACTCACAATGCCAGTTTTTGAGGGTAGGTGAAGAGGTGAGAGAAGAATTGAGAACTCCAGGAGGGCCCTATTCTGCAGCAATCCTTCCTCCTCCAACTTCACAGTGCTGCTTCCCTCTGGTTTCAGTATTGCAACCTACAGGCTGAGAACACCTTTAATTGCAGGAATTTTGAGCCAGGGTTATAAAACGTTTCCCTTGCAGTACTGCCTGCTAGCAGCACACTTTTACAATGGCATCTTTTTACTGCCAAATTCCTTGGTGTGGATGCAGCTGCAAGCATGTGTCCGGTGTGAGTTGTGTCTAATCTGTAAGGGATGTCAGTGTAACTACACAGGGTTTTTAGTGTCTCAAGAAATGTGCAAAGTGCAGCGTTATCTGTCTGAAACACAGCCCTTTGCTAGAAAATAACATTCTGAGGTCACCGGTTAAAAAGAGCCAGTGACCCTTACCCTGAGCTGCAGCAACCATGAGAATAATGTTAGCAAATCCCTGTCACATTGCTGAAAATATAGATTTATGTTATTTTCTTACATTTCAGGACATTTAGAAGAAGGTGCCACTGGAGTATAAAGATATTTTCCATTTATGTGATGAGGGAGCTAGACAGCCTGCCTCCAAGTTCAGTGAGCCCGTTCAGACTCCAAATTGGCAATGAATCATTACACTCCCAGGGCCAGAGGCAGGAGAGGTCTGAGGAGATTGCATTCACCCCACTCGAATCGTTCCCGCAGCAGCACTGACTGACCCGCCCCAGAATTACAGGCAAGGGAAATAAAATTGTCTGGTCTCAAAAATCCAAATACTGCATTAAACTATAAAAACTCACAGTTAGCTTTGGGGATGGAAGGGGATTTCTTGGCTTAGTGTTCCTTTCTTAGACCAAAAGGACTCGATTACTCAAAAAAACCTACTGTGCTGCTCCAGTAACCGGCCAGGGAGAGGGAGTGAAAAGCTTTACTGTGGGAGGTGGCACTTCACACTGTTTTTAATACAGGAATTTGGAGGACACATGTCCTATACAGCCAGGCCATCAGGGAAATAGAGGATGACAAATGTGGCATCAATTTTTAAAATGAGATCCAGACAGGGTTTCAGGCACTGCAGCCCACTACATCTGATTCTCTGTGGGGCAAACTGCTAGACACTGTAATAGAAGACAGCAGAGCTAGTGAAAGCTTCTAACACACTGGGGAGAGGTCCCTGAAGAAGTTTATAGACTATCTAGTAGAGAATCGCATATCAATTTTCAAAATGTGTGAAAGGGTCTCTCAGAAAATAGTACTTAAGAAACTCATCTGTCTTGGCACAAAAGGAAAACTCGCCTTGTGCATTAACAGGTGAGAGGTGGGTCTCACCTGCCCAGGAATTTTCAGTGCTCAGCTCACTGGTGGGACCTTATGGGGTCATAAATGGGCTGCAGAGGAGACAAAGTGTGTTTATGATACAAAATTATTCAGGATAATTAGAACAAAAGCTGTTTGTGAAGGGAAGCAAAACAATCTCACAACACTGAGTGGCTGAGTGGTAAAATGGCAACTGAAATTCAATGTTGATAAATGCAAAGTGAGGTACTTGGGAAAAACAACCCTAACTAACTATACACACTGACAGGTTCCCAATTTGCTGTTGCCATTCAGTGATGCGACCTTGGGGTCACAGTCAGTGGTTTTCCGGAGGTGTCAGCTGAGTGCTCAGTAGTTGTTAAAAACCAAATAGTATGTTAAGAGGAAGGAAAGCAATGGAAAACCAAACAGAAAACATCACTGTGCTCCCGCAGAACTCTGCAGCAAAATTACTCATTAAATACTGTGCGCAGTTTTGGCCTTTCCATCTTGAAAAGGATGTGGTAAAAGAAATAAAAAAGGCACAGAGGGAATAAGTCTGGAATGGCTTCCTCCAACAAACCAAGTGAATAGTTCAGACTTCTTCAAATCTGAAAATGGATTATTTAAGGGGGAATATGGAAGCAGACAGAATCATGTGAGGCATTTAAGTAAACAGGGATGTACAAATGCAAAAACTAGAAGGCACCAAGAGAAATTATTAGGCATGAGTTTAAAGCAAAAGGAAGTCTGTTCTTGTAGAACAAATTGTAGAATTCATTGCCATGGGATTCGTTGGACATCAGAAGCCTAAAAGGGTTCAAGAGGCAATTAGAAATTTATGGAAGAAAGGTCTGTCAGAGACTGTTAAATGTAATGATGCCAAGAACATCTCTGGCTACACAGGGAGTAGATATAATCTCTGGCTCAGGAAGCCTCTCAATCTCTGCTCAGTCTTGCTCTCAAACCCTGCCCCAGTGGTGCCCTGTAAAAATGTGGTACCTCATCCTCTATGCCATAGCAAGACAGTGCTGGAGCTACCTGAGAGCAAGTCAAAAACCCTCCCTGAACTTTTCTCACTCTAGTGCTGAACAAATTCCAAGGCTGAATACAAAGAACCATGTCAGAGATGAGCATTGGTGGTGCAGGACTTTATTTTAAAAAGCTATTTGTTGTTCAGTGTTAAATTGGGTCCTATATTTCTAATTTATATCAAAAATTGAAAATTCATGGGACTCAAAGGAAATCTTAACAATTCTGTATATACAAGAAATCCCAGCCATCACCAGACAATAAAGCTGGCTACTTGCACTATGATTACCCAAAGGGAATAAAGATTCATTTTAGATGTACTTTCCAAGGAAAGATTTGTGAGTTCAAAGTCTTTTTTTCCTCTGCACATAAAACGCTTCCTAAGCACATTCACAAAATATTTAGCTGCAATTACAGCTCAATTTAAGAGGAGGAGGGAGTATTCACACAATTTACTTTCACAGGAATCTTCTGCATGTAAAACCCAACTCAATATAGCCCACAACACTCTGCCAAAAACACAGGAAGAGACACCAAAATATAGCAAATGGAGGATGTTCACCTTCCACATCGGGCAGAGTATGTGCGTGCCTAGCTTAGTCTTTCCTTTAGCAGGTTCTACCTTAAACCTCCTGCCACAGAATTTTCTGAAGATATATTTGATCCTTTTCCCCTTTAATAAAATCTCATGCACTGCCTACCTTTGGGAAGATTTATTTATTCTGTAGTATTGATCACATTTTTTCAGCATCTCCTGGTCATCCTCATCTCTCTTCCTTTTAGATGTAAAAAGCAGATTTTTTGGTAGAAAGCCTGTATGCCTGCAGAATCCACTACCTCTTTTCAGAAGTTCCCCAGGCATGAAAGCATGATATGGCTGTGGTACTTTCCATCCAGGGCTAGCAGTCCTGTAACACTGGATTGTTTAATCTGCAATCTTATTGTTTCTCTATAAAACATTAGCTAAGTCCTCACTGTAGCTGGCAGATGCAACTCCAGCACATGGACCAAGGCTGGATCTGACCACACGTGAGAAGTTACAGCCCTGGCCACTTGAACAGCTACTGTGTAAACCTGACCTCAGGCTCCACTATCCCTCAGCCACTCTCAAAATTGGGATTCTGAGCTCTGACTCAGTTTGGGCACTTGAGAAACATTTTACCTACAGGCTCTGTGAAAAATCCTGGGTTTCAAATCAGGCCCATGAAGCATCAGCAGGGGAGAACATGAGCAGTGAAGGGGAGCTGGATGGTTTATCCCAGACAGAGGTTGCCTTGTTCCTATTCCTCCTTACTCTAGGAGGAGATTTCATTTACTTTTTAGGAAGCCAAGACCTTGGCTATGGAGAAATACATCTGAAGTAGCTATACTGACTTCAGAGCAGATGCTCCAAGTTTTAAGCCAGCACAGAGAATAGAATTTGGTGCGTGCAGTGCAGTCAGAGGAGTTTAACTTCCCCTTGGAGGGGACCCTGTGTTCCCCAGAACAGGAGTAAATGGCCAAAGCTCTCCTCCACTGGCTGCCATAGCACAGCACTCACAGCAGGGAACTCCAGGAGGAAGGGTAAAAATAAGACTATTAGAGCAGTGTTTTTCTTTGCTAAAACATGGGCAGAAGGTGTCCAACATTTGTTAATAGCAGTGATTTTGCGACAGCTGAAGCAAAGCCTGCTTAAAGCCAGACCAAGTTTACAGATGTGTTGCTGATTATTTTGAATAATTAAATGGTGTAAAACCCAGCTGTGATGAATAGCATTGGGGTCACAATTCATAAATAATTGAGAAGAGTGAGTTGCATTTGATCATCCTGATCAAATTCTACTCTCTGGAGAATAAATGTTTGTCCTGAATACCATCAACATTGTTAAATGCCTCAATATTCCTGCTCAGCCATCCAGCCAGCAGTCAATTGAACTAAATCACTTTAACACCTTACACATTTGCCTTCCTCATGAATACAAAATGTTTCTAACTTACACAACGTTTTTTGGGCATCAGACAAAGCAGCCACTCTTTATAGACAGTAACCAAACAGCAACAATAAACGTTTTAAATGATCCCATTTAAAACAATTCCTGCATACAGTTTTGTCTTTACACTGCAGTAAGCAAAGAAGCTGTAGATGTAAGGCCACCCATTTTGGTTCACTGCCTTGTTTGTAAGCAGAGCTGCCTCTCTGGTTCACGTGCAGCACACAAACCTCCTCTTGCTGCTGGGGAAGCCACTAGTGCAGTTCCATGTAATTTCTTGGGGCTCCTGCTTCTCAATACTTCCAAAAGGTCAGCAGTGACTGTGATTAGACCGAATGAAGGAAAAGCCTGACTCTACAGCCTGTCCTCGTGCTGCTTGATGCTTATCATGCTTGCATAGCATGGGTTTCATAAGCCAGAGGTGGAAAACTACTTTCACTTCATTGGAATTATCTCCAAATGATAGCAGATTCATAGGTCAGAATCTGTCCTACACAGGTAAAAAGATGTAAATTTTAAAATGGTCACATTAGGTTAATACCGTGAACTACATCCCAAATCCTTTTCCCTTGGTTTTACTAGAACAAAATAACCAAAACTACAATAGAAATCTTTCCAGAACTGAGCATGAACAAGGACTCAAGGAACTGACCCACAGTCTGGTTTTTCATACAAGACCAAGTTCTACAACTTTTACTCCTTTTAAGCACTATTTTACTACTTCTGGACTACTCAAGAGGTATATGACTTTTCAGTGTGAGTAAGAGGAGCAAAATTCTGGAACAAGAAGAGTAAATAATCTGCACATGGTAAGAGAAACCTGGAGTTAAAAACAACTGTTTGTATCTTCATGTTGTTTCTGGGGACTTGCAGACAGCTTTTCCTATTTAATAAAAACTTAGAGGGTTCACCCTTAAAGACACCAAATTTGCAGTGGTTAGAAAGCATCTGTAAATGTCCAGCCCCACAGTGTACATTCCCAGTAGCAAATTGGTATTACCCTGTTTCTTCTGATACATTTGAGCACTGCATTTACCTGACAAGACAGCCTCACACAGATGTCACACGGTCCCTAATTATTAATACACAATTAACTTTAGGAAAACAACATTTTATTGGTGGATCATTAAATCGTACCTCAAAGTCTTCTGAGAACCCATGCTGGTTATTAGAATACAGCTCACTGATGTGTTTAACAAACTGCTTGACTGGAATTGCTTCCATATCATCTGTAGAAACAAACAAACAAAAAAGAGACATTCAGAGTTGCTCTTTGTCTTATACATGAAATTTTAGGGGAGGAAGTCTTCACTTGATATTGGTTAGACCTGAGTTCCCAGGGGCAGAGCTAGTTCAATATGCAGTAATAGAAAACTTGATAAATCTGGCCAATTTTGAGGTAAACATTTCATATTGTATTTCCAATTCTAAGCACTACAATTACGAATACTGAGAGCCTGTTCCCTGGGATGTTAATTTACAAAGTCCAATTGAAGTTCAAGGATCATTTAGCTCTTGCTTACAGTTTGAAGATAGAAGTGGATGGGATGAAGAGCCCTTCTCTCTTTTTACATTGTATAAAAAGAACAGAAGAGACCAAAAATATGAAAGTTCAGTTGACAATTACTCTCAGGAGGTTTTTACCAGACTGAGCAGACACACAGGCCTTTCTCACCAAAGTTATTAACTTTTTCCCTTTTACACAATGATGTAGAATCCAACGGCACTTATCATGAAACTGCTTCTGAGCAAACACAAGAGCCACCCTAATTTGAGTTCTCTCTCATGCCAGACACTGTTCATAACATTGAATATGTATTCCACTGGACCATTTGTTCTTGCTCAGCACAGTGCAAATTCCACCCCATATACCAATAAATCACCCATAGACACTTTGTTAAAGGAAAGAAGCCGAAGGCTTGAATTGAATTAAAGACAAACAAGACTGTTTGGAGCACCTGGGACTCTGGGCAGATTCTAATAAAGCTGAGGTGTAGGATGGCTGCCTTATTTCTCTCTCTCTCTCCCTCTCTCAAAAAAAGGCCTAGATATTGTTACAACCACCACTGCAGTTGGTAGAAACACTGTGCTTGCCAAGATTCACCAGTTAATATTTTCAGTCTGGCATTTAGAAAATGCAAATTGCTATACAACTGTGATTACTTTCAGCATGTGAAATAATCTATTGCCTGACGGCTACTATTGTCTGATTGCATGATTTTATGGCAATACTCTGGTATTTATATATTCCATTTAATATTCTTCTGAAGATTGCATCCAGTTTATGTTTACTCCAAGTAATTCAGTGGTGTATTTTTGCTCCCATTTAGCAGCCATATGGTTTGGTGCTACAGCTGCATTATAATCTGGATTCTTTTCCTTTTAAACATCTACATTATGATAGAAAAAATCCAAATATTTCTACAGATACTTAGCAAAATTTAACGATAAATAAATAGATGTGACATTTACTGTATTCAGAGTGAAAGATCTTTGGCAGCTAAAACCTCTAAGCTGTCACATACGCTTTTCTTAGCAAAGGGTATGAAGATCTGTATGTGTAAATGAGGTTCTAGTTTGGCAGGAATTTTATAGATTTCTGACAATCTGAATTCTCTCCAGATGATGGCAGTTAATATTGACCATGTCATTACCTCTTTCCTTTTATTTTATCAGGTAACGCTCTAAGGTGGCTTTTTGCACCTATTGACATTTTCAGATTTCAATCAGCTGTCTTCTATTTTATTTACAAGAGCCAATTGTTCAAGATATGTTTGCAATCTGGTCACCTCACAGTATAGTAATGCTACTTTAATTAACCACATGCTCATTTACTGAATAATACAGAATTCAAAAGATTTGACAAGCATGCTTCTCTTAGCAAAAAGCTGCAGACTGCAGAAATGCTGACATTTAAAAATATTTAAGTGATAACATTTATTCTATGTAATATTGAGAATATCATCATCTTGTAACAACATTTGTATTAATATTTTTGCAGCCAAGACACTTGAATGGAATGATCTATAGGAACAGAATTCAATAGGAAGAACCTGTAAAACAGTATTTCCTCTCCTCAAAATTAACCAATACATCCTAGATTTCCTTGAAAATAGCTTGTGCTATGATAGTAATTTGACATAGTCTCACAGGAAAAGTTCCATAATTATCATTTGTTTTATTCCTTGCATAGTCAAGACCAACTGAGACCAACTGAGATCAAGGATTCACTGCAGCAGACCAGTGTGTCCAATTTAGTTTTGCAGAAGGCAGAATTTAATTGTGATCTGTGAGCCAAAAAATACATTAGAGATAACGTGCTCTCCAGTCCATTGAATTCCCACCAATTTCAAGGATGGGGCTGCACTATGGCAAAGTATGGCTAGTTCTCTTTTTATCATTGTCACTGCATGGTGGCAGCGTGTCTCCACCCTTACAGCCACTGCTACTTCACTTCTCTGTTGTTCACTGTCCTTTACTGTTTCTCCTCCCTTTTTCCTCTTCTGCATTTTCATACAGATTCTGTCCAGGAGCCTTAACCCGAACAGTTTCTTACCCTCTTTGATAACATGGGCAACAATTACACGTTAAATAAATTAAATGGGAAAAAGTGTTGACATATGAGCTCACTGGGTGAGAGGGAAACAAAGTTGCCCATAAACTTGGGAAAACCATATTGCAACAAATTATTACATATTAGGAAGATTAAAATCAGAACCAGGAACGTTAGAAACTAAAAAAAAAAAACTGTTTATGTTTTCCAGTTTTCAAACTGGTGGGATAACATGGTCCTACAGACTGTGATGGGACAGGCAGAGCCCCGCGGGGATGGGCAGCCTGCAGTGTGGTAGGACAAGAAAGCAGTTGTACATGAGATGCATGAGATGCAGCCTATTACATTAACCAGTGGAACAGGAGGGGGTTAAAGTAATTTGGGTCTGTATTTTTCTCTTCACAACCTCCAACTCCAAACTCCCACCCAGGAACACAAATTCCCTTAGCTGGGTTCATGAGCATCTTGCCAGACCTCTGGTAAAACCCATACCAACATCCTCCTCACTCTGGAATGGTACCTGCTCTGTCTCCATCTGAAGACAGCTCTGACCTTCTCCAAGAAAACCAACAGATGTAGCTAGATGCACAGAATCTGCTTTTCCTTGCACTACCATCAGCCCAAAGGCTTTGGTTAAGCCTTCTTTACCACCTTCAAGTAAATAGACTTCAATGACTATAATTCTTTTAGTCGATTGAAGAGATTAATAGAATCCTATAATGGCTAATTAGCAGCTCCCTGTAGTTCTGCGCATATTCCCTTTTGCGTCATATACTTTTTCCCAGAAAGAAGCTGGAGTGACATTTGATATTGTCAGTGTGATCCTTACATACTGCAAGACCTACACATTATTCAAAGAGAAGAGGGAGATGTTTTAATAACATACCTTCACCTCTAACACTGCAGATATAATTACAGTTCTGTCTGGCTTGGATTTAGCCATCTGTTTTATCAGTGTCAATAAAGTGATTCTGGATTTACTTCACAATGAAATATGAGCTGAATCTGGCACCATAAAAAAGTACTAACCCTTTGTGTTACATGGAGAAAGAAGTATTCTTAGATGGACAGGGACAAAGGGCTCCAGAACTGTGTATCTACTTACTATTAAAAACAATATGAATTTTAGCAATATTTTTTATAATCAGATACTACTGAAGCTGACAGGTAGGTGGGTAGGTTTATTTACTGTGCTAGATATTTAAGATGTTGGTGGAGTTCCCATCTCCACTTGCTGGGCCAAGACAAGTGTCTGAGAGGAGTATCAAATAAACCCAAGAGATAGCACAATGCAGCTCATTCATTGCTACAAAGACACAATGCCAAGAAAAAAGTCATGTTCTTTTAAAAAGATGATTGTAGAGGAAAACCTTCAGTAGTACCTCCTTTTTAAAGAAATGGCAATTGCCAATGCAGAATATTAGTACATTCCCTTGTAAGGCAGCCACCTTCAAAAGAAGCCTGAAGCGTATAGAAGCAATAAAAGTTCGAACAGGGTTACATTTTAAGTTCAGATAATTAGTAATCCTACCAGGAAGGATTTTCCCATAGCTCCCACTTAATAAGCTGCCTTTGTAATGTTAAAGCAATAGGGGCCAATTTCAAAAGAAAAATAGGATATCCTATCAGAAATGACATTTCCACATAATAGGGTCTCAGATTCATTTTGATTAATTTATAGCCCGAGAGCTCACCGGATAGTTTAGTGGCATTGTATTGGAATAGATGGGTTTGGGTCAGGAATTAATTCAGGAGGTCAAACCCAAAGTGTTTCCTCATATTACCTTTATTTCGTTTGGAGTTTTGGCGTTTCTGAAGACCAGATGTTTGACACACAGGACAAAGTCCTGGTAAGAAAATTCTCCATGTCTTTCATTCTGCTTGTAAATGCTTTCAGGTTTGTTTGGTTTTTTTTTCTATTATCTTTCCCAGTCTAGTAAATCCAATATACTCCTTGTACCTTATGCCTTATTCTTAATGTGAAATCTGATTTCCTTTGTTAGTGGCTGCACTTCAGTCTCTCATTTGCAAAGCCACCTGGATTCATGTGCCATTGCTGCCACGTGCCTTGGCCCATCTGCTCCACCAGCAGCCACTTACTGCAGTGCTCAGCAGCCCTGTGCCATCCCTGCATCTCAGGAGCATCTCCATCAATTCTCAGCGTGCTCTTCACAGCTGGCTTCAGCCAGAGGACAAGGGGGTTCTCCCACTCCCCTCTCCCTGCCTGCAGGGCTGAGCAGTGAACTGAGTCGGCCTGCTGATCTGGCTGATGACTGTAAGAAAGGATTAACTCATTTGTGGGGAACGGGATGAAGGATTAGTTGTCAGTGGGGTAGATGGGTTGATCCTACTGATTATGATGAAGAATAGTGAAGTGATAGGGAAACTGCCCTTTCTGAAGGCAGCACAAACCCAACTTGTCTTACAATGATCATGAAACCAGTGATATTGTTAGTGACATTAATCCTGGAGAATCCACTTCCAGCAGCATTCACAGTTCTCATTTTTTGCAAAAAGTCTTCCCAAAATATCTACCAATAGGATCTTAACAGGACTGCATTTGACCTTTTAACTCACTGAAAAATAACATATCTGAAAAATGCTTTCCCATATCTAGAGCAAACAAGCACCTCCAGCAGCACTCACGCCTGGGATGTTAATTCATCTTCCACCCTCTTACCCTCCACTGCTGGAGAGAACATTTGATGCAATCAGAGGGTTTTTTTAAGAGATATTTACTTATTGTTAAACACATTCAGTGAGGTTTATGGGTTTTTACTTTTTACAAAGAGTGATGGAAAAATTCTGCAAGCACCTGGAATATCTAACATCACTATTTAGGATGCATGTTATTTCAAACTGAGTTTAACAGCAGTTTCGTAAGACACAGTACATACCAGAGGGAAGGCTGCAGAGCTATGGCAGAAGTGACCATGTGGAGTGTGAGTCCAACAGATTCACTTCCACAATGAGCAATGGGGCACTCATCAGTCAGATTTGAACAGGATCTGTGCAGCTGCACCACATAGCATGCGAGTGCACACAACACAAGGTATTAAATGGGGTCGTAAAGCCCAAATCTGCCTGTATTTGGTCTGTCTCTATCAGAGCAGCTGATCATAAAGAACACTGCAAGGATTAATAGCACATCCTTCGGCAAAATTCCACCCCAGCAGAGGTTATTGAAAAATGCATATCAATTCCACTAAGGTCAGGTGACCACCTCTAGAGAGAAGTTTAGACTAAACCACATAGACCTACAGATTGAGCTAAACCCACAGATGGAGTGTACATTTATAAGGACCAGAAACTTCACACACTGTTCACATTTTGGCACTGACTGAATTTGAAATGTCTAAGCAGGCAACTTCATAGGCAGATCCTGCCCTAACTCACGCGAATACTGGATTCCACGAGTAATTCCACACGTAAAGCAGGGCGGTGCCCAGCTTTCTTCAAACCATTTTAGATTTAATGCATTTGAATTACACACATTTATATTGTCGGAGCCTTTAATCCTGCTGGCTTTCCTTGCATAACTCTTTAAAATTAGAATGCAACTGAAGCCATTGTATTTCATTTGGAATAATTAATCTTTCTGACTGATCACATTGTTTGCTGTATAAAAAATGGCCAGAAATAAAGGAACAGTTTTATTTGTATAACACAAGTATCAATTAATTTATGATAAAGTCATTAAAAACCTTAAAACTGAGAAGGTGTCTGCTTTCTGTGAAGACCATACCTGCATATATACTAAAAAGGCAATGCAGTAGGTTTCATTCTAGGAGATCAAATTACCTGCTGAAGATCTCTAAGGTTGGCATCCTCCTGAAGTCACTGACCTCAATAATTAAGACAAATTATAAATTAAAATAAATTAAAATGAAAAAGAAATCATTAAGAGTTGATTACTGGGGGCACTATTCCTCATTAATGTAATCATGTGTATATGAAGGACTATTTTTAATAAAAAACACCTTTCAAAGTGAAAAGGCATGGAAAACACTTCGAACACATTTGAAAGTCCTGGAAAGATGGGCATGTTAAAAGAAAAACAGGAGTCCTTTCAGCAAGATAATTGCTATCTATTTGTTATAATCAAGTCAAATGAACACAAGGACAAGTTTCTGATAAAGGAGCAACACATGAAAAAACAGAATATGAAAAATCACCTGTGTAATTCTGTAGCTACATTCATCTCTCTTGCTTCAAGACTTAATCTACCACAATGCTATTAGCCATGTGTCAGTCAGGAATATAAAGATGTTAATGATAAAATTTTATATGTGTCAAAATAAGAGTTCCATTTAAATCTGCTTGTACAAATCTTTGATTAGGTTATCATTAATTATAAATGTAATAGCAATACACTTCTTCCCCTTAAGCAAAAAACCAATTTCAGTCCTAGAGAATGAAATAATGTGAATTCCCCCTCAGCACAGACTTTAAACATGATCTTATTTGGGATTGCCTCCTAAGGAGCTCAGTTTCAATCTCACACATTTCCATCCTCATGTCCCAGTCATGCCATCAGTTACACACATGCCTTACATTTGAGCACACGGATGTTCAGCTTCAGGGCTCTGCCTCTCAGTGTAACAGCTCTCAGAAAAGGATCTATCCACATTGCACTTGGCCACTATAAAAGCATGTTCTTTTGTGAGGTAGCCAGCTCCTGATTCCTCCATTAAAAGTACCATGATTAGATATCATATCATACATTCTTCAGTGTACTGCAGGAGCAGGGTTTGTAGCAGAGCAAAAGGAAGGTGGATGTTCCCTAAAATACCTTGATATTTTCTTGGCTTCAGAGGATGGCTGTGTTTGCAATATTGCATTCATGAATTTAATTGAAGCTGAAGATGGGTACAATTCACAATATGGTGCTGGAACATAAATCCGCAGGGAGCAGAGAGCAGAAATAAAGTCTTAAGCAGCTGAAGAGCACTACCTCTGTGCTCAGTGAAGAGCTTCATGCCCTTGAGAAGTAAGTCCTCAGCAGCAGTTAGTGCTGCTCCCTGCACCTCACCAGTCTCTAGCAAGGCTCACTGTGCTCAGTGCACTGTCACGGCCACAGACGTGTCCTGCTCTCTGCTCTTTAACTCTGGAGATGCAACTTAAGAAAGCCACACATTAGGAGAAAAGAGTAAGAAACAAAACCTGTGTTGGGAACCTGCAGCTTCCTTGTCAAATGAGGTATCTCATTACAGTATCTTAATAGAAACAGTTTGTCACGGGATACTACCAGAACATATCAGAAGTGCAGGAGCTGAGCCTGTAAAAACCAGATTAAGTCTCACCACTGACATTTGTCAGGAAAGGTTCAAGGCAACCATGGTTATTGAAGAGCTAAGAATTAATAAGATGGACTGGTGATGGGACTCCCTCTTGTAACCATGGGAAGACAGAGGAAAACAAAGGATGGTGATGGCTGCACTGGCCTCCACACCCTCACTTTACTGCATGAAGTGGTCAAAAAACCTTTTCACCGCAGTGAAATTGGCCACTGTGTTATTTCCTGGGCTCATGCACCCCCAACTCAAGAAGCATGAGACCGTCTCTCCATCAGATTCTGCCACTAGTTATTTTAAATACAGTATTAATAAACTCCAGGACTAGTTAAAAGATTTACTGCCATTTAAGCCTAAAACTGAACACACTGTGATCCAAGAACTGGGAAATGTTCCTTAGTCTTGTAGTCTAGACACAGCTGATTGGAATCACTTCTGAGAAATGTTACTTATACTAAAAATACAAGATGTGAAAGACTTTGGAAAAATATGGTAAATGAATCAGTTGCATTGGCCAGCTGTTGTGTTCTTTACGGTCCTCGTTTCTCTGGACTGTGGCCAAAACTACACAGAGTTTTGAGCTCTGCCATTGAGTGAAACCTCAACTATCTGTTCTGATCTCACAAATCCTACTGACCTCGGTGCCCACAGGCTGGGCAAGGAACCAGTAAAGCCCCAGCAAGATGCAGAATAATGCTCTTCCCGAGAGCAGGAAAGCTTTGAGATAAAGGAGTGGAGGAAGGTAGAAGTGGAATTTGTGCTTGCTCCACTGTTTGATACCATCTAAGTTGCACAGAGTTGCATGTCTGCACTACTGTAGTGGAGCAGGTCTTGCAATGAGAAGAAAGGAAAACTGCTAAGGGATGCATTTTGGTTTTCAATGTTGCAAAACACACAGGTGTGCAGCTATGCTGCTTCTGCTGCTGTTGTTACTTGCTAACTCTGCTGCAAAGGGTCAAGTCCAGAGAGGTGCAGAAAGTCAGTCAGATACCGACCCAGCGATGGAAAAGACCAACAAACAGAAGCTGGAGCAGGTTTGCTGAGTGAGATTTTTCCAGGACCAGATGTTTTAGTGAAGAGATCCAGGCAAAGATGATGTAGATGTGACCAAAAGTAACTGAGCGTGGAGGCAAAGAGAGAAGGTATGGAGAAATAATTTTGTTGGGCTTAATGGAAGGGGAGTTTTCAGAAATCTGCCATTGATTACAGGTGCATTACTGTCAGGTGCAAGGTTTGTGCTGAGATTTATACCTCAGATGGTATATCCAGTGAGTGACTCAGTTAATGATAACTCCTTTGTCCTGTGCTTCTCTAGATCAAGCAGTGCAGATAATTATGAATAATGATAATCATTTGGATCTCAGAGAGAATTTGCACAGATAGGCACACACCTATGGGTGATGTGGCTTCATGCACAATAATTAAGCACATATGCCAAGGGAAGTGAAATAGAAAATGGGTAAAATCATTCCTTTCGGTGATTTTTTTAGATTTCGCAGCTGAAAAGTTGTACTGTCTGCCTATGTCAGGGAGCTGGCAGATTGATTTAGAGTTCACAAACCTGAGAAAACAGAGGGTTTGCATAAACAAGAGCAGGATGGGGTGCAGAAATAAACACAAACGCTACCTCTGATCATGCCAACACGTCATAGAGCAGAGTGGTGGCACACAGAGACACCAGTGCTGCTTCTGAAACCTCTCAGGACATCGCTGTGCTTTGCTCCAGACACCTGGCAGAGCCAGGAGCAGCCAACCCAAATCCGCTCAGTTTACTCCACCCAGCAGCTCCCTGCATGCTGTAGATGGGTCTTGGCAACGCTGCTGAACATCTTCAGCCACGCTGCTCTAAACTGCCATCAGTGTGGCTGCTTGCTCATAACTGAGAGTGGAGTTGGTCCATTGAATGGTAGGAGGTAGAGGCACGTTCCCACAGGGATCTAGACAAGTTTCTCTTGTAAGGATGGGGTTTCACAAGCTAACAAGGCTACTTCAAAAAACTCGTTTCTGTGAAAATGTCACTTAAATTTTGCTTCTAGAATCAACATGGCAAGTAAGACTTTCTCACACCCTCCGGCAGCTTCCAGAGGAAAAGTTCAGAGGCTTATCAATTCACCAGCTGCCATCAGTTCAAAGGAGAATTTTGTCATTTCATGTTTTTAAGGCATTTCAGTGGGCTGTCTATGTGGGAGCAGCAGCTGACGTCAAGGAAGACTGTCATTTAGCAACAGGTATATGAGGGAAAACAGCCCTCTTCCACATCTCCAAACATGGAAAACACCTAGGAGAGCTTCAAGATCTTTCCAGGCATTATCTCACATCTTTGGGAAAAAACAGCATAACTGGATTTTATCTCTACTAACTTTGAACCTCATTACGGACTCTCTGTACAGGCAGTAGTTAATACACAAAGAGTGAGGCCCTTCTAGAGGGTGATTTGGCTTTTGGTGACCTGAATAGCTTTCCTGTCAGTGCCAAGACCTTCAAATTCATCAGTTCATTCTCTCTCAAGGTTTTCTGGCTTCAGATTTGGGCCCCTCCATTTGGATGTCTGTATGCAGGTGTCTAAATTAACCATCGTATGCACCAAAACATTGCCATTAGACTGGGAATTTGAGGGTTGGATTCACCTTTGCATAAAATTAAGACTAATACTCCTTCTAAGGCCCAGTTCTTGATGTGCCTTAAAGCTCATCAGAAATCCTTGCAGTTCTTTAACAACAAAGCTTCACAAGGTGTCCTGGAGCACTTGTTCTGGGAGTGCATTAACCTGCAGCATCCCTTATCAGGGATGAGCAGCTTTTTCTTAGCATTACTGAGTCTGAGCAGACCACAGTGTGCACTGCAGTGACGGCAGCATCTTGTCAATCCCAGAGATGCTGTGGTCAACAACTCGGCTTGCTCTAGTTATAGGAAGAAGTCCCCAAAAGGCTGCTGGAGAAGCATTGGTGCATGTGCTGGCCTTACAGTCCCTGCTATCTGCACAGATTTAATGTAGCTTCTTCAGCCTACATTACAACTCATATGAATGCAGTCCAGTCTTAAGGGACTGACCAGCAGAACACCTCTGTGCAGCAGGGAAGAACCACTGTCTCAACAACAGACGCTGCAGCAGGGGAAGATGGAGCTTTCAGCTGGTTAGATAAATATATTTAAGAAAAACTTGTCTCAGTTTCAGCACAAATACTATATGTTGGCCAAAGAGGTTTCTCTCTGAGGGGAGAATTTCTCTCCTCCCAGTGCCTTGTGTTTCTGATCTACTGGGTTTTGACACTACTCAGCACAGAGCCCAGCTTAGCCCACATGCCCTTCCCCACAAGCTCCAAGGAGGCATCACACAAGAGCAGGCACAGTGGGACCATTAAACTGACTGGTACAAGCAGCCCCAACAGGGAATTGTTCCTCTTGGTTTCAGAGCAGAAAGAATGGAGTTCTCCAGCCATTTAAGTACTTTTCTGAAAACTCATCGCAGGTGGTCTAAGACCTAAGCCTGTCATCTCCTGTTACCCTAAAGGAGACGGGTGACTACTTGCTAAGAACATGAGGTAGCCAGGACACACATTTTAGTCTGCCACAGAAAGGAGAGGAGAGGACATGAGAGCTTGTTTTCTTTTATTTTTAGTGGCACAACATCAGACTGCAAGGCAAACTGCCTAACGCTTTCTGTAGCAATGTAATAGCTGACCTTTCATGCTAGTTCCCATGGGTACTTTGAAAGACTCTTTCTAGAAATAAGTCACACATGTCTACTGAATAAAATCAAGGAAAATAAAACCATATTCTTTCACTTTTCTAGGAAGCACATTTCTTCAGTATCTCAGAATGTTTTTTGGTAAAATGAACCTATTGAACTGCAGATTGAATCCCAGAACAATGACACAAATTACAGAACATGACAAGGAAACTTAAAACACCTTCAAGCAACAAGTAGAGCCTTTGACAGACCGAGGTCAATACAACATTTTGAGTATCTTAATTTTGCCTGTGAGACTGACCATCATCAAACAAGGCAGCGGCTGCAAAGGCCACAGTAACACCAAGCTGCTCTCTGTCATCACGGTTTCAAGGCAGCCGCATCCTGCACTTAATAATTCCCAGGGGAAATGCCTCATGAAGAGAGAATAGCACTAAACTCTGCTTCCAGCTTCATTCTCAGTATAGCTGAGAGGAGAATTTGACCTTTGGTAACTTGATTAATACCAAATTAATAGATGGCTTTGGACTTTCCTTGAGACTGTTTGCTCATCCCTGTCTCGCTGTCCTCCCTGAGACACCCAGACACCACCTCTGCATACAATGAAAGTGGGGGCAAGGGCCACAGTCTTGAGAGAGCAGTGGAGCTGCACATCCCTCCTCCTCAACCCACCCTGACAGAGCAGCTGGTTTCACCCTGGATGCAATGCCTTGGTGTTTTTAAGAAGTGTTAGTCATATTTTTGACATTTTACAAAGGTTATTCTGAAATTTCTATTAAAACAACGTGGGAGAGGTGCCTGTGGAAAAATACAGCATTGGCTCTCAGAGCCCCATTGCAAAGCACATTAAATTAAATGAAGCAGCACAAAAACTTTCTACCAGAATCCCATGATTTATCACAAGCATAACCTTCTCTTCTATATGTAATTAAAACAGACTCCAAGTAGTACAAACACAGAAGATTAAGCCCGTCTTACCTGGAATAGGTATAATGGGAATACTTTCATTGGGGACCACACGGGGGGAACTGCTGTCCTCCACATAGAAATGAGCAGTCTGAAAACACTTTCTGTTAAAGGAAAAAGAAACAAAATAGATTCAGGGTGTGAAAAACTGCCTCTGAAAAAACAGACAAAACTTTGCTACATGTTCTGCTTCTCCATTTCTGTTCCATTTCTGCTCCATACCTTCAGATATTACAGTTTTGAAACATCGATGCATGAAAACATATGTGCATTTTCTACAATTACAATCCTAATTCCAGATTCTGGTGTGCTCTAATTCATTGACATCTGACATCCACCCATCATAAATGCCTCTATATATTGTTGCTAAGTACTATTGAATATGAAATTATACTCATAAAAGTTAGTGGCTGTAAAACAGGTTTCAAATACGTCATTCAGAAAGAAACCGTGCATACAAGAAACATATTCAGCAAACAGTTCAAGCCCAAATCCACCTAAGACACTTCCATTTCCATGGAAAATACACTTACTGTAAAAGTTTCTGCTGTGTAACAGCCAGCAGATAGTAATACAACATCTGTAACTGCTGCATATCATGATGTTCTGCTATGAAAGGTATTCTTCGAACATTTAGTTTTCTCATTTGTAACACTAAAGCCATATAACCCTCCTCTTGCAAACTTGTATTACATATGCTTCTACAGAAAAACGCAATAGACGCTCAGCTTGGGCCCGAGGACTCACTTCTGAAAAGGCCTATAAAGAAGAGCAGAACTTAAATGCACCTGACTCATTTTTACCTGTATTTAATGCAAAGCAGAGAGCACAAGCTGGTCATCACAGAAAAGGTACTGAGCAGAATAACATCAAGAGATCCGGGGAGACTCTGCATGGTGATGTTAACTGAGGCAGGGTTTTCCAACACCAGCGTCACTGCTCATTGCTGACTTAATGAGCTGCTTGAGGCTGGAACTGAATATTTAATGAGTCTTGCTTGGTGTGAGCAGCTATTGTGGCAGGAGAAGGGTCTGCTCTCATCTGTCGGCTGCTAAACAATAGCTTCCCATTTCAGAAAGATCCCCCTCACTGCCACTTCAACTGCTCCTCAACACCTGGGCAAAGTTTGTGGGCAGCCTGGTGAGCTGTGCTTTTGTCAAGATGCTGGTTCCCTTGCTCAAACATATTTGCATGTAGTGGCTTCTGAGTTCCTGCCTTGCAGTCTGGTGCTCTGTAACTCAGGCATTGTGCTCTCCATAGAGAGCCCATCGACAGAGCCGGCTCTGCTGACTTTGTCAAAGTAATTTGTGCTCCCTTTGTTTCCAAAATCCATACATTTCAGGGAGAAGAAAAAGTCACTGAAAACCAAACAACTCTCTTAGGTGAAACCAGAACCTAAAATAATCACAGGCCCTTGCTTTCCATGCCTCTCTACTTTCTACTGCACAGGCATGGTGCTTTATAACATAAGCACAAGCTATGGCAGCACAAGTACAACTTAAGACAATACAGAAGTAGGAGAGAGTGGATTTCACAGCATGGAGCCATTGTCTGGGAGCAACTTTCCATTTTCAGGCACGATGTCTTGCATTGTGCTGAAGTTATTTATTTAGTGAATATACTTTTTTTAGGAGACACCATAAGGTGAATTCACACATGAGGATGCAAGATGTTCAATAGTCTCACAGCATTTAAAAACATCAGTTGAACTCCCCCCGCCCCACCACTTGCTCCGTTCTCATTTTTTTTTGGCAGCCTTTATTTTGGACAATGCTCACCCTGGGGGCACGCAGCAGAATAAATCAGTCACACATAAAGAAGAAACTATGAATATGAAACAGGCAAAATGTTCCTGATTTTGATGTATTTGGGGCTCTTTCCCTTGAGTCAATACTACAGAAATCCTTGAACAGCTTCTCCTGGTAATAAAGGCCTTAAAAAAGTGTTTGATAAAAACCAGACCTTTATAGAGGGATTTATAGGACTTTTTTTAAGCTAATGATACCAGAGCAAAGCCATTATTTTCTCTTAATTTGTTATTTTTTACTCTGAGAGGCTCTGATAGGCTGGCATTATGGTTTTACATACACAGTCCTAAGATGGCTTTTTCTTAATAGCCTTGAAACGTGTAATTGTGTCAGATAAGCACGTTGTGCAATATTTTAAGGCCCACAATAGTGATAGCTGAATACCCAGCCCAGTGCAACTGCTGAGCATAATGTTGGAATAACAATGTATTAAATGAATATTTCACATAGTAAAGTTTGCTATAATCATTAATGTCATTAAAAATTCTGTATTTTAGTCCTGGAAGACTTTCTGTAGCTGTTTTGCAAAGGCAGTCATCATGGAATTTGACTAAAGGTTTTCTCAAGTCACAAACATCATAGTAAAATATTTAATGTAAATATCTACATAATGCAGCATGCTCATTACTTCACAATACTGGATACTGGCACAGTAGGTGAAGGCATGCCTCTCAAACTGGTTTTTTTCCCAGTTGCTCGTAATTGCTGTAAATATTCCAAGTTTAGCCTCTCCAGCTGAGCTCACTAGGCACAGGCCATCGCATCCTGTCCTGGTGACTCCTTCCATCTCTCAGGGACTGTGCAGGCTCAAACTTGAGAACAGGATGAAGCGGATTGAGCCTTGAAAGACCTTTTACATATTTAACAAACTCACTGGATGAATTTTCCAGTGAGTTCTGCTTACTGGGTCTGTTCCCTACTCTTGCATCTCTCCTCTGTGCAGCACCAGGAGGGAGCACATGCCTCGGGGTGCCAGGCAGATGACTCCATTTTGGGTAAGATCCATTTGTCCTGAGTGAGGAAATACTAGGACCTAAAAAGTGCCTTTTGCAAACTTGTGTCTCTAGTTTGTAGTAATAAATACTGGTATTTGGCATCAAGGCTACTGAGAGGCATTTCAGACAGTTCAGCACCTGCCTCCTCCCCCAGTTTAGGGTGCTCCTTTCCATCCCTTGGCATTTCCTTACCCATTACCTTTCCCTCCAGATACAAACCTTAAGTGGCAGCAGTTGCTAAGGCTACAAGAGGCTGCAGTAAATCTGTGTGTGTATATGGGGAGGGCTGGATAAATGAAAAGGATGAGAGCAGGAAATTGCTTGTTTCAAACCACTGGAGACACAGCCGTGGAGAGAAGGGGGAGTGAATGCAGGGCTAGACAAGGTCCAAATCTACACCTATTTTCACATGAGCACTTCAGTTTGTAACTTTTAACCCCACTGTGTGTACATGGGCAGGGGTTTGCCCACTTGCTCAGTCAGCAGAAAAACATACCAGATTTTTTTTCCTAATAGAAGTAGTCCTTAGTGAATGAGCAACTGGGATTTGCCATGGCATAAATGGTTATTAAAATCTTAACAACTGAAATGCTAATTTTAGAATGCTTCTTGTTTTTCTGCAGCAGTGGTTGAGAAAAAGCAAATCACAACCTTCATTTCACTTCCAAAAGATTCTGGGGAGCGCACATCTTTTCTGTGAAATACTAGAGTCTGTTGTCCCTGAAATATGCCTGTGAGCAGTGAAGCACACCGTTTTCTCTAGCCCCATATGTTTTTTTGGCTCCCTTTCCCTGGGGTACAATAACTGTGTGAGATTGTGGTGATCAGACATGCAGTTGTCACATATGGACCCAAATGCAGAAAGTAAAACACTGCGAGATTAGCAGCTCCCCAGAGAAGGAGCAGAGGCAGGGTCTGGAACACAAAAACAATGTAAGGGAGAGCATCCCCTGCACAGAATCTTTGTGCAGAGATACTGGCTGGGAGTTACTAATGCAAACTAACAGGATGTAAAGTCCAGAACAGCAGCACCTTGTTACCAACCTGAAAGCATAAAGATATGCCCAAAGATGGTCCTGATTAGCTTGTTCCATCTCTGCTGAGTAAAATACCAGATTAGCTTCTGTAGAAGAGATGCCTTGTGAGATTTCAGCACTCAATACAGTTTTGTTTCCTTGGTTATTAGTTACTAAAGCTCAAGCAGTTTCTCTTTTATAATCATCTAAAAGCAAGAGGGAGAACTAGATCACATAATGGTCTGAAAACATGGATGCATTTTATTCCTGCATAGAGGACAGTGTTTAGTTAACACTGCCTCCAATGCAAACACACAGCACATGCTGCAGCTGATGGGAGTGCTGGGAATTGCTCCGAGGGCAGTGTCTGGCCTTTACTCCTCCGTCCTGGGTCGAGTGCAGGCAACATGCCCTGATCTGCGATGACAGGCGGGGGATCTGCGAGCTCCGGAGCAGCTGAGGCAGGGAGAGGAGGAGCGAGGGATTATTGCAGAAGGGCAAGTGATCGCCTCTGCAGTGGCCAGCTGGAACCACTAGGACAGTGGCTGAACACAGGAAAAATCAAAGGGGAATGCTTCACATGCTGGGGACACCCAAGAGCCATGCCCTGCCTCACATGCTGAAGTGACTGGCACATTCATTGCTCCTTATTCACTAGGGATCCTCTACTTCTTCCAGGTGTTTGTGTTGGCTGGAGCCCTCTTCAAGGCTAGCCAGATTTATACTCCTTTATTTCTGTCATAGCATCTAGGAGCTCTAGGCTCCCGGTTTCTTGCAACTACTCTCTTCTTGGGTCATTACCTCCTAAAGCATGACCAATTCAGGGGCAGATGGCTTGAAAGGGTCCTGGAAGACTATTCACTACTGTCAGAGCAGGGCAAACCTTGTCCTTCAGGTACCCTTCCTCCAGAAACAGCCTCCCACAGACCGAACCTCTGCAAAAGGTACATTTATTAACAAAGAGACCAGCAGTCCCTGCAGCCACCCTACTTTCACACGCAGTCTTTAGCTGGTGGGGAGAACTGGCAAAATCGAATCTATACAGGACCTCTAAACCAGGCTGGACAGGACATGGCTTAGTCTTTATCAAATGCAACCTGGATACAGGCATTCATTCACCATGCTCCTCCATCACGGGGGTGTCTGCAAGGAACTCCCGAACAAAGATGCAAAGACAGGAAACGATCCCCTTTCACTACCTCTGTACATTCATTCTCACTTTCAATAGAAGAAAAGCTGCTTCAGATTCTCGTTGAACTGCTTTGCATGTTTTCCAGGAGACACAATTAAGATTGGTTTCTGCTGGCACCAAAAACAAAGTATGCATGCAGTCAAGTGTACTAGTAACACATGGCTCTGCACTTTAAACTAGCTTCACTATTCCTTGGCAAGCATTTGTCACTGTCAGAATTGGCAATGACTCCTCAGAAAAGAGCACAGACTACGGAACAACAGAAGTGCTGCAAATCATGACCATGTCACCAGCAGAGCAGTGGATGGGAGCCTGGACAACAGCTGTCTGCAGTCTGCACTGCTCTAGCTGGGGTCATCAGTCACTGATTTTTATGAGCAATAAAACTGACTCAAGCATTAAGAAGAAAAATAGGAAAGAAAACCACACGAAAAAAGCTGATCTTATGAATATGAATAAGTGACCAGCATGGAGCAGTGATATTACGTTCATTGTATCAGAGGGGCATCTGCATTTACTCTTTTTTTGGCCAGGAAATGGCTTATACTGCCCCGATTTTCTACAATTATTTCCCTTCCCAGGTTTTAACATTTAATGGTCAGAATTCAAAAGCCAAGTTATAAAAGAACCTCTGCCATTCTGGAGCAGTAAGGCAGTGAATTCTGACTGAACTGGAGCTACTGGGGGAGAGACAAAGCAGGAATGCATAAAACCCAGAAGAATAAAGGAAACCTGAAAAAGGAGGAAAATTTCCCTACAATAAAGCTGATTTTGCTGCAGATCCCTCCTGAAGGGGATTCGCTTTCTCCCCACAAAGCAATTTCTGCCTTTAATCTTCTTGAGCAGTGTTAAGCATCACACAGATATGGTAACTGGAGAGGTCTACATGCTACATGGATAGGTTTCAGAAGTGCATGGCGTGCCAAGTCCTTGGCATCTTTTTCTGGATGGAAGGGTGAAAAGTAGACTGTCTCTTTCAAGGGACTTCCTCTGGGTAAGGAGAAGTGTTTTTCTCACATTAGTGAATTGTGGTTTGGAACCACAAAAAGTTCCAAACGCTAATCACCAGTCCAACCCCACATTCTGCAGTATCATAGGGAAATAAGGACAGGAAAAAGGCTGTGAAAAGGCAGATGGGGAAAAAAAAAAAAAAGAAGGTGGACAAAATTTTGAGACAGTATTTTTGCTGAAGAACACACCACTAGTAAAACTGTCCATCTGAAAAACTAATCTGCAAACAAGACTAGGGATTTCTGACACAGAACAACAGCTAATTTAATATTTATGGTCTAAATTTGCCAGCTGACTACACAGCTCTCCACAAAATTAAAAATCCTCTTCTCCCGATCCTTTGAGATCCTATCCTGCACCAGAGCCCAGACACCCATTTACATCACATACGGTATTGAACCCAGGCATTATACAAGACATCATAATTTTTGGAAGGGTATTCAAATAATTAAACAGTTAAGAAATTACAACACACCCCCAGATGAGCTGCCTTCAAGTCCTCCCCCTTTATCAGCAGTGAGACCAGTGAGCACCCAGATGGCCAGTGCAGAAATACACTTAGAAAGCTCTTTAATTGCAAATCATAAGTGGATAAGTCTTAGTTTAACTCAGCACAAACACTTTCCATGCTTCCTTGTTCCATCTTCCTGGTGTCCCTGGAGAACAGTGAAGGTGATGGTGAAACCTTATTTGTGATGACACTTGCCCCTGTGACACTTGGTAGCTAATTACTCTCCTGGTGACCTCTGACAGGGCTAGAGGCACCAGACCTTCCCCTCCTGCTTTAATCAATACTCACAACAGCTGTCTTGGATACACTCAGCAGTTTTACAGACGACTGAATGGGTTTACTCATCAGTATTTTCTCCTGCAAGAGAACAAGCTCCCTGGCTGTATGCGTTACCACTCTAAACTTCAATGTCTTCAGGCAAAAACAGGGGAGAAAAACTTATAGGTGATATCTTAAAATGGTTTAAAAATTAGGCACAGTTTTAAAAACCAAAGGGAAGACTGACATCTTCATTTTCTTCTTCCTGAGCCAACTATTTATGCAATGTAACATTCATAACAAAGGCTAGAAAATCACAGAAGAAAACAAAGATATGCCTTTTCCAATCAAATAATACCTTAGGCAGTTCCTATAAAATGTGTGTTTCCAATGCCCTAAACATCATGCAATATTAAAAAGGAACCTTAAAACTTTCCCTCAGAAGGAAGCTGGATTTAAGCAAGTGAAGAGTTGCCCTGTAATCACAAGAGCTACAGCAATCAATGAAGATTGCCTCTTACTAGAGAGGAGCTTTTAGCAGCACCTCCAAGAACTCAAAATTGGGCATGCTTGATATTATCATTTCAGGACATGAATTCCCTTTGGTATGATGTACCTTAAGAAAGGAAAGACAAAAAAACAGGGTGGCACACTGGGAAGTTAAAATACAGGTAATTTTAAACAAAAAATGTAATTCATCTGGATTGGAAATAGTGTTATAGGAAAACCACAACAGAGATAATCCAGCCTAGCAGAGGACAGCAGAAACAGAGAGCCAGCATCCTCTCTTTGGAATATTCACCTGAATGTTCCTAATTAATCCCACCTAATTACTCTCAAAATGGAAGAGCTCTGCTCTTTCCTTTGCAAAAAATATTCTTTCCTTCCTCCAAATCATCGGGACAGTGAACTGACACATGTTTTAGATATCCCAAGCTGCAGCCCAGGATATAAGATGAACACAAAAATCTGCTAAAAATTTAGGCACAACCTTTTCCTCTTTTTTGATGGCCCTGCCCATCTTCAGGCAGAAATGCCAGTTTGTTAAATGTAATGAAGTACTCAATAGGAAGCTCCATCTTTCTCAACACACGTCCACGTGCACCTGGACTAAAGCTGCATGGGAGAACTAGGAAGATTTCCCATCACTGCTGGACATAATTCATGTTTAGCTTATTTCCTTTCCCTCTTAATCACTGTGTATTTGGAGGGCGGGCTTTTTTCACTGGACACTTCAACAAGAAACAGCTACTTACAAATTTTTATGGTCTCTCTGCTAACTCTGTTTAAAACACAATTAGAAATGGCATCACACCTTTAGAAGCACAGCACAAACAAAAAGAAAAGAGCAGCTGGCACCGGGAGCACAGAAGCGAATCATTTAGTACCTGGTAGATAATGAGAGCACTGGAAATACACTACTTAATGCTAGTGCTCTGACAGGGCTATGCACATCACCTCATCACGCTAATATAGACAGACCGGGTGGCAGCCAGCTGGTCCTTCCTCCCCACCCATTTCCCTGAAAGCAAAGATTTGTAAGCTGCCAAATAATAAACCTGGACAGAAGTCTTGAGGATCATTAATCTCGCTATCAATCAACCCATTTGGAGATTTGCTTCTTGCTGTCGCTGATGCTAATCTGGGACTGACTCGAGAGCTCTGGGGAAGCCTGGAGTATGCATGTCTGAGGAATTGCTTTAATGAGTTTCTTGCATTCAAAGGTTAACAAATGTGACAAGGAAACACAAATATCGGGACAATGAACTGCCATCCACTAAACCAAACCACAGAGAAATAGCATGTTGTGTATTCTGCCGTGGTACGTGGAATACAACTCTAACTAGCTCTGGAAGAACACCCGAGTCAGATGCCAGGAGATGTGCAGGCACTGCGTACCTGCTGGGATAACTACCCTGGGCACAGCTCTGCACTAAGAGAGCTGTCCTGCACAGAAATGAGCTGTATTTGCTGAAGTGATGCTCTGGTTAAATCGGGCAGTCAGGGTGGTGTGAGCAAATCCACTGGGCTCCCTTCGCCAGACCCCACAGACCCATGGCAATGAACGTATCACAACAAAAAGCCCCCGCATCAGTGGGACCCTTCCAGTAGCATCTGCATTAAACTGCTATATTTTCTGTGAGAATGTTTCCAAAAAATAAATAGCATCAACAACAACAATATAAGCAAATCCTAAGATAATTAAACTACAAGAAAAATCTTATCAATACCAAAAAAGCAAATAGGAGCATTAAGCACACATCGGAATAGTAAAGAAGTGCAGAAAATAAAACAATGCGTATTTTAAACTACCATCTCCACAGACCAAATAAGCCATAAGAAAAAAATCTAGAAATATTATAAGCAAGTAATGGAGGTACCATGAGGCAGAGGGGACTAGAGGGATGATCCTGACAGTGGGTGAAATGAAGTGAGAAAGAGTTCCCTTCTCAAAATATTTATTAAGAAAAGAACATCTTATAAGTTTCAGGCCTACAACTCATTCAAGGATTCTTGAATTTTAATGCCAAGGAAATATACATTTCTTGCACAAAAAGGATCCAAAGTATGAGGCATATCAGAAAAATTACCACAACGTCTATTAGCAGGGACCCAATTATATAAAAGAGTCAAGAATTGAAAAATCATAAAGTAACAGATGTAGAAAAGATTTTGCTTTTAAAGATTATTGAAATTATTTTGAAAATTAAACCCAGAAAACTAGAAACTGCTTTCATCCTCATGACAAACTCTTTCACAGTAAGTGTGCACTTGGGCAAAAAACCCCATTGCTTTCCTGTTGTTTTAATCAACGTGTAGAAACAGCTGCTAATCACAGGAGCAGAACACTTTGATTTAAGATAAAAGTTCAATGCTGATAAGCAAAAGAGGAGAAACTCAGTACCAACCTACGTGAATTATTAGAGCCCTTAACACCAGATACAGTTTAATATATTTTCTATTTATGGACCATTCTCTTTATTTGCACTATTTCTAAATCTTCAATTTACCTTTATTAAGCTCTTTATAACCTTTCAGTGTAGATTATAAATGATAAACGTGGAAATGGGGAAAAAGAGAAAAAAGCCCACAAGAACTGCAGTTCACTTCTTAGCAAGAACCTATGAATGCTTCTGCATGTATGAAGAAACGTGCCTGAATGCACCAGGCACTTGCTCAGCAGCAGACACATAATTAAACACAAGCTCTTGGCTCTGCATTTCCTTTTCTTGAAGCTCATGAAGGGACGTGACTGCACAGGCACACACACTGTCCTTGAGGAAGGTAGATGTCTTCTCCTGGGTGAACTGTTCAGCCCTGACACCTCTAGCAGGTCAGATCCATTTCCCTCCTGCTGTATTCATGCATCTCATGTCCATGTCTGGATGTCGTCTGTGGTGGCACTTTGGTGCCATCAGGGCAGCAATGGGATGGTGAGCTTGGCAGCACCAAAGGCAGCAGCCACCACCATGGCCAGGTGTGCAGGCAAAGGGAATCCCAATGGGACCTGAGGTCCTGCAGTTTAGACCCACCCCAAGTATTTCCATGTCTGTTCATAACTGGGAGCGATAGTAGCAAGTTCCTGTTTTATTCTAGTGCTTTAATTCAAGGCGTTTTGTGAGCTAAAAATGTTTAAAATGCAGACTAAACAGCAGAGTATTTTGCCACTATTTCTGGTAGTTTTGTCCCAGACATTTGGTTTCAGATCTGTGATTTCCTGTCGAGAACACACAAGTGTGAAATACTTGTTGATCCGTTTATTCATTTGCCTCCTGGCTGATCATAGCCATTTTGACAGAATGGATAAATTGACTTGCTCCTTGTTGGTTTTTTTTTTTCCACATGCTTCTCCATCAGTCTGGAAGCACTGCCCCAGCTATCACTCCTACACCCTAACTTTGCATCCTGCACCCTCCTCTTAGAGGCTTGCTAAGCTAATTTCACACAATATCCAGGTTGTCTGAAATGCAACAAACAAATTCTTGTTATAGCAGCTTCTGCAACTCCATCTGCCAGATGAAAACAATACATAATATTTAGAGAAATTATTTTTGATCAATTCAAACCAAATGAATACTTTACATCACTCTTCATAACATGAGATATTTCTGTGACAACTTCACTTGGTTACTTGAGGCAGGATTTTAACTATTTATCTACAACACATCTCAGCAAATCGTCTATTTTTCCAAGTCACGAACAAACGCTGCCATTTGGAAAGGGAACAAATCTTGATATTCTCATTGAGGAAATGGCAAAGGTAACAGCTTCAAATGATCAGGCAAAACCCTGTAACATCAGCACAAGTTTTTCAATGCAATGTAATTTCAGCAGGCTAACAAATGAGTCACTTTTCTCCGACAGACGTGTAGCAGAACACAGTGCATTTAATTGATGTGTCCTTTTATTGCAAAACACACCGTCTCCCTCCAGTTTGACTGGAGCAATGGGATGCAGCACTGCCAGGAAAAAGCTGAATAATGCAAACTTGGCACCACATAGCAACTAAATGTTGATTCATGGAAATTATGAGACATTCAAGGGGACAGGTCCCAGGCTCCAAATTATGCTCCACTCTTGTATTGCCCCTGTGTGATTATAGCAAGTTTGCTTAAAATTTGCTGCTCATTCTTCTAATTGGATTCCTGCAAAGGGCAGTTTGCTGTGCCACGAGCTTGTCACTTTATATTCTGCTTTAACTCCAAACCACTCAATTAATATTAAATTCTATTTATTATAAAAGCATTTGTTTCCACCCATACAATGCTATCAGCAGCCATCTCATTAATATTCATTTTCATAAAATAGCCCACTGATGTTAAGATCTCAGATACAGCTAGTAACTTTAAAAGGGGAAAATATGTGAAGCCAAGAAGGTCAAAACAGAACATGAGCTGTAACAGAAAACATCCAACCCATATGAATTTAACTCCTTTGCAGAAAGCTCAGTAAATATAAAAGGACTGGCAAGAGAACAATGATAATGTTAAAGTTAATCCAGTCACCAGAACAAAATGAGGAGTGAGGTTGCCAATACACCTCTCTCTGGGGTGGGGAGTTGCTGTATCTGGCACACCAAGGC
Source organism: Campylorhamphus procurvoides (assembly GCA_013396655.1). NCBI lineage: Eukaryota > Metazoa > Chordata > Aves > Passeriformes > Dendrocolaptidae > Campylorhamphus > Campylorhamphus procurvoides. The sequence goes on along the minus strand of WBMV01003161.1, from coordinate 1,573,525 downwards.
AAAAAATGCTGGAAGGAGGTATAGAAGGGTAGTGCTCATCCCCTGCCTTCCCTCCCTATGAGCCGAGTTGCCTATTTTCCAGGCTTATAAAAAACAAATAAAACCAAAACCAGAAAACTGAGAGTTGTGGATAACCTTAAACCCTCGGCTAAGGTCAATTTAAAGCCCCTTTTCCCCAGCATGCTTCTCTGTGCTCATCACGCAGGGAATTAGCACAGCTTGAGAGTGCAGAAGCTCCACTGGACTCCACACTCACTGTCCACAGAGTAAAGAAGGAGTGGGCTGAAGACAGTTTGTGTTTCCAAAAAACCTGGTGTAAGGCTCAGGGATTCTCTTGCACACCTTCAGTACAAGCAACAAGAGGACATTCAAGCGCAAGCTCAGGTCCTACAGACAGCACTGCCACTCTTCAAAATCACTAGTCTGACTAAAACACAGACTTTCCATTTCCCCACAGGCCCAGCTGCAGCTTGGGTTATCTCAAAAGCTGGTGAAATGGGAGCATTTCTTCTCTGCTCAGCAGTGCCCAGCTGCTCCTCATGCAGAACGCTCCTGAGAGTGAGATTACACATTCAGACATGGTGAGATGAAGCAGCTCCTGAGAATGTCTATCAATTGCAGTGATTTCTTCTGTTCTGCTCTCTTATTCTGTGCAACTCAAATAAAACTATGCTGCAGGGACAACAGGTAGTAGTACTCTCCACCTATACTTTTAAACTAGACAAGAGGGAACTTGTTCCACGTAGGCTTTGTGGCTTAGAAAAACAGGGAATGTTGAACTCTAACCTTCTGCTACCACAAGGAGCTAAACTAATTCCCTACAGCACATCAGTGCTGATTTTGAAAAGGTTCAGTCTCTGCAAAGAAAGAGAAACTAAACTGATGGGCCTTTAAAGATGTCAAGCATTTCCTCACAGAGATGCCAAACAAATCTTTCTTCTTCCCATCAATTTTTTTTAATAATCAGAGCACACATTGCAACTCCCTGTGTGGCACCACTCAGGGCTCACCCCATCAACATAAAACCTGCCAAAGTTATGACCTCGGGTTTACCACTAGGACACAATGCTTTTTTACCTAAAATTAAAGAGATGAATTGGCACAGCCTGGCAAATCAATAAGCGACAGCAGACACCTAACTCCAATACTATTTACTGCCCCTCTTCTTCCCACAGATTGTTCCCACATTTGCTACAGGGTCTGGCTCACAAAAACAGAGAAAGGAGAACTCCTGTTGCACTGCAGCAACCTTTGTGCTTTTGCTCTCAGGGCTACTCTTCTTGCAGATTTTGAAACACAAGCATATTTTGGAAGGCAACAAAGCCAAGCCTACAGGCTCCTGGTCTGACAGCCAAACCCACTCCAGAAAGCTGCAGAGCTCTTGTAGGTCCCCCATCCTTGTCTCCAGGCCCTGGGTTATATGGAACAGAAATTCTTGATTGTCCATTTTCTTAAAGCTGTTTGTGTGAGTATCTGAGTCGAACGACTCTTTCTCCCCCAAAGAGCTGAACTGGCATTTTTACCACCAAGACTATGGAGCAGTTGTGAAGTGCCCAACCATTTCTGAAGAGCCACGGGGGCCTGGTGCCAGCTCCTTATTCTTAGGTGACAAACATTACCATAAGTAGAAGAAAAAGGCTTCTGCCCTCCTGACTGCAGCCAAGTGCTTCACAGGAGTTGGCTTTGCAGTGATAAATGTCACGTTTACAATGGGTTTTGCAACACGAAAGTCCATAATTTGCTTTCCAGGGACCTGTGCTTGATTATCAGGAGAGTTAGAAGCATTCACTGAAGTCTAATGAATAGAATTAACACATCATTTAAACAGGGACTAATATGTATGCAAATGAGAAAAAGTTAAAAATAAGAGTTCAAACCATAATTTCAGAAAACGTAGACTGCATCCTTATGAAATATGAATGTTTCAATTCACCTCATATCTTTACATCTATGTTAACTGCTTTGCATGTGAACAATAGAGTGCATCAAGCCCATTTTGGTTTTTATATTTGAACTTGGACTTCTAAAATGAATTATATTGAAACATGAATAATATATATGCTAATTAAAGACTGCATTTAATGACATAAATAAAGACGAAGATCAACACGGGCTAATTTCCACTTGCAAATTTCCTAATGACTATATTTTCCTTTAGAAAGCAGAAACTTTAATTCCATAATCTCAGGGGAAAAAAAAAAAAGAATGTTTGCTCAAACTGTTTTAAAAAGATTTTCATCTTTTTTATTCTTTAGGACTGATCTCCACAGAGATACAATTGCTTTGCCTAGATGGATTCAGCATTAAATAGCACCCAAGTCAAACTATGGTGACTTCTGCATACAAATGGTGTAATTATTAATTACTAGGTTTTTTTCTAATAAGAAATTATTGCTGATAAATATAAGGTGTATACACCCCTCAATATCACAAACATTATGGCATGCCACCTATGTCTGTTTCATCTTAAAAGTTGGAACTGAAATCGATTTTAATCTGTAAGTCAATAGAGTAAAATACATGCTATTCATAGCAATAGAGGAACTGTTTTCTTTTAAACTAACAAACTCAGTGCTCTACAATAAACTGAGTGAATTACTGTACTTTCAAAATTTGTAATAGCAGCACAACAGGAGCCATGCATTCCTATGCATTGTTTTTCCCCAAATTGCACAGGTTTTAAGAACAGTAAAATGAAGTCCACCCATTTGTTATTGTTTTACCAGTCTGCTGATTCCCAGTATTTATCCAAGCAGTTAAGACTGCTGAACTGATTTAATATTCTTACCCTATAATTTTACACTCAGACCACATCCTGCTGTGAAATAGCTGGAGCTAATGTTAGCCCAAACGCTGCTGTGGGACTTAGGATAGCACACGGCCCTTCAATAGCTATATTTTATGGTTACAAGGAGAGAGAAAAAATATAATTTATCTGGTAGCTGTGGTTAATTCACAGTTTCACAGCAGAGGTATACTGTTCCCTCAGGGTACATCTAGTTGTATTATAGGATATTTCATTCACAGTTTGTCCGAGATATTCCTCTAGCTCTGAACCTACCAATTTATGAGAGCAAATCCACTCCAGAGATACCTGTATACACTTTAAAACATACTCTTACATACTAAGGATATTAGAAAATTTATAAACTAGCAACAGATCAACAGAAAATATAAACTAGCAACAGATCAAATGACAAAAAGTTTCTTTGACCTGAGAAGGGAAATAGAAAAAGAATGAAACCCTTAAGAGTATTTTTCTTTTTGGTAAATGATTTAATTTCACAAAAAGCATTTGTGAAATTTCTCTTTTAAAATACCTCTCAGAGCTTCAAAAGTCAGAGGTCAGAAATTCTAAAGTTGCATGAAAGTTTCCTGTACAGTAACTTCCAAAGGACCTAACAGATGATTAGGAGAAGCCAGTGGTACCTGGCATCCTCTGCCTCTGTAGTTATGAGAAAAGCCACACTCCTCATGGCATACTATTTCTCAGCACCTTCTGTTCTTAATGGAGCTTAAATAGAAAAATTTTGATATTTAAAAAATATTTGTTCAAACTTATGCATTATGAACTACTGCCTTTAATCCAGTAACTGCACAGACAAAATCTTGCTCTTTTTTTCCAGATCTCATCACTACACCAGCACTGGGGAAGGCATTTCCAGCAAAAAATATGTCTGCAATTAGTCCATTTAATTAGTTCCCCAGAAACAAAACACAAAGATCGATTGCAGCCGTGCTGCAGATCCCTCCTTGCCTGACCTCAGCTGCCCTTGCCTGTTCTCCTTTGCTCTCTCTGCAGGAGAAAGTATTTCTGGAAATGTTGTGGAAATTTTGCTACACCTCTAAACAAAGCACCGAGGAAGGGTGTCAGCAGCAGTTTTCCAACTTGCTGCCAAGACTTTTGCATAAGCTCCTGCCCCTTAGGGGTGGGCCTGTGAGCAAAGCAGAGTATCAATGTCTCAGCTCTTATGGGACACGTCATTAAAAAAATTAAACATAAAAAGTGTACTTTTTGGTTTTGGGAGTTTTCAAGGTCACTAAGATGGTATTTTGAATTCTAGTCTTCCACACCCGAAGCATATATTCTGTTGTTTGACTCATGATTGCATGCTTGACATTATGTTTTAAAATAAAGGCGATGCTGATCTGGGCTCCCAGTGAGTTCAGTGGCCGCATCCATAACACTGCCTGCAGAAAGATGTTCACACAACTGACCCATGTGCTACAAACACTTTCAGAGTAAGAGTTCTCATTTAAAGGCACTGTTAAAATCATCACAATCCAGCATACACCAGGATTGGCAGTGCTGGGACGGGTGGTTTCACAGCTGTGAAATTTTGGTCCTTCAATCAATCAATAAATCATCACTCCCTATCTTCTGTGCATGAAAATACTTCCATACAACAGTCTCTCCAGGGGTGTCTTGATTCAGCCACCCTGAGGGTTTGCTCACAGGGTGTTTGCCCTTGGCACCAGTGGTGGCCACAATGCTGGCCACAATGGGCAGCACTGACACAAGCAGTCTAGATGGTGCCTTAGCTAACACACAACAAACTGCAGCTACACCAACCCCTTCTCCTCTGTTTTGTTTCTAAACTTCACATCATTGTGGTGCTCTTAACTCTCCCCTACTTTTAGGCTCCCTGCTGTAGGGAAACAGATGGAACAAAACTCCAAACAGATTTTTTTCCACCAACCTGTGCATCTCCTGACACAGTCATCCTCTGCAAGCTGCCTTTGCAGTTTCTTTCCTGCCCATTTGTATCTTCCTTTCTGTCCCTCCAAAGCTAGCACCCTCCCTCGCTCCTCCCCGCAAATCTTAGATGTGCTCTTTTATCCACTTCACATCAAACATGATGCATTTAAACTGTGTCTTTCAAATGCTTTTTCAGGCTTTCAAATCCTTTACAGGACAATTTATCACACTGCACCATCTCTTTTCCCACACTTGCACGTGTGCTTTAAAGCTCACAGAGCTGTGGAGAATGGGCCTGGAAGCTTCTGTGCAGGATCAGATTCCTGTGGTGCTCCTGACTGGAGCTGCTTAGCCTTGCTTTGGAACCTAGAAATGATGGAAATTCTATAGAGCCACCCACTACTTTATTGTCTTTCCTATCATGAAGATATTTCTAATGTCCAACCTAAATTTCCCTCTTGCTGCAGTTTAAGCCACAGGCCCCTCATCCCCAGCACAATGGGTGCATGAGGTCATGTATTCCTTGCAGATCCCTTTCACCACTAGAGCACTTGCTTCCCCTCTACTGACAGCCCTGCCTGCCCACCCGATGCTCTATAATTAGAATTAAAAGTACTATTTTCTGAGCTTGGTCAATATCCTGATAGTTCTGGAAATCACCACTGATCTGCATTTAAGTTCTTTCCTTTCCCAAGACAAAGTATGTTGGTTTGTAAAGCGGCAGCTCACTACTGGCCTCACCAGAGAGGAAATGGGAATCTTGCAGAATTCTGGTTTGCGATAAAAGTAAAAGTAGTGTTAATTAAAAAAGAGTAAAAGTAACAGGCATATAATGAGGGAACATGCCCCTTTCCACAGTCAAGCTCTTAACAGATCATCCAGCATGCTTAAAAAGCAACTTTCCATCTGCAAATCTGTCTCTCTCTCTTTTTTGTCTAATGAGCATGAGTTAGTCTGTTCAAAAGCCCAAATGGGCATCTCGGGGCCAATTCAGCAGCAGGGGGTCTGTTACTATAACAACTGACAACTCCTGTGATTTCTGAAAGGCCCTGAAGTGCCCATTTGGGAAATGGTTATGGAGCAAGAAGTCGGGGAGGGATAGCGGCAGGTGCAGGTCCTGAGCTCCCCTGCCTCAGCCCTTCCAGCACGGAGCCAGCCCCACGTCCCACCACCTTTGGGAACAGCCAGGCTCTGCTCCCTGCAAGAGGGGATGATAAAACCCCACAATCCGACAACAGTGGCTCACTACGGTTTGCTCTTGGCAGATCTACCTGTGGGCTCTCCCCCTTGCCCCAGGCTGTGTGCTGCCGGATGAAAGAGGAGAGATGCTGTCAGAGTTTTCATATTGATTTTCCTTGTAATTGAAGGATGATGAGCGCTCAAAGTGCGATACCAACAGATAGAACAAGCGACTGGCAGCTGCCCTAAGCTTCAGGCTTGAAAACGAGCTGTCTGAGTCAGCACAAAGGGTGAGCTCGGTTCCCTGTGTGGGATAAGAGGGAGCTGATCACAGGCCTGCTCTCGTTAAACAAAAACGAGCAGCACTTTGAGATACAGAACACAAAAGGGTCCAAGATTCAGTACCTTTACCTCCGGCACTGTCAAAATCACATACAACCTAGATCTTCTGCAATAAGAGCTGAAGTGCTTTTGCTGCATTGCCGGGGTTGACACAGGGAGATCAGAGGATTCTGAATCAGGCTGGGCTGCACTTGCTGTGCAGTGATCTGCCCAGTCTCCATCCCTCTGAGGCTGTTTGTCATTATGTGAGACTAGACATGGCCAAACAAAGAAAAACAAAGGCATGCCTTGTTCAATAAGAGCGGGGCACATCTAGGCACTACAAGAGAGATGGAAGCTGGAAGAAGTTTCAGGTATGCCACTCACCTGCATGTTTCCCCTTGTGTCCCTGTCTGTTGCCTGTCTCCAGCTTAGGAAGTCTCTTGCCCTTGTCAGCTAATTCTCCTCTCTGCCTGTGCTGACACGAGTTGAGCTGTGCTCTGGGGCACTGCCATCCCTAAGCCGAGCACAAGAGGCTGGACGTGATCCTCAGGCATCACTGAGGGCAGTGTTAGAGTGAGCATCCCCATCCATCCTCCTCATTCCTGCCTCGTGCTGGTCCCTCACTTACGCTGGCGCAGCTCTGTCTGGTTATTACACGAACCAGACTGGGAGCTAATCTGGTTTAAATCAGGACACGAAAACCCCTCTCTTCTTTTTGTTTTTTTTCCTATGATGGATTATTTTGCAATCCAGCTCCTCACATGGTTGTACAAACATTTGCATTGGGGTCACAGAGGGCAGAGCAAGGGCAGGAACAGAGGACGCCACATGAACTGCTGCTGCTGAAATAAATACTCACGCAACTGCACCCGAGGCATTCTTAAAATTAACACCCAGGGTCTCAGAAAGTGTTACCACCTAGCATCTTCCATGAGTGAGAAAATGAGCAGAATCACAGATATTTCAGAGTAAGCTGAAAGGAGCTTTTATCATTGTAAGCAAACAATTTTACAATGGTCTGTAAATTTGCAATGCTCCTTTTCCAATCAGTACAGTAGATGAACAACACATTGAGTACTCATAAAATAAAACCTAGAGATAGGTTCAAATTACAATTTCAGCACTTTTTACAACCTGCTACAGGCAGAAGTTATTTCTCCCCCCCCAATTAAGTTTTAACACTGTCTTAGCTAAGGAGCTGTGCAAGCTCCCCAGAATTGAATATCAAAAGGTAGTTTTCCGAAGTGTGGTTATTAGATATGGTAAATAGAAGGGTTCCTGGGCTTATGAGGCAGCTTTCATTTCTGTATTACAGGTTGATTTACAAATATGGCTGATCAACCTTCTTCAGAGCTGTTTTACCAGTGTCAGAACTCAGATGCTGAAATATTGAACACCTGAGTTTGCTCCCAGTGAGGTCTTTGCCACCGAGTTCAACAACAATACTCTCCACCCGTAAGTGACTTGGCCCCAGGTCACACAGAAAATCAATGACTGAGTCAGAAAAAGAACCTGCATCTCCTGGTGCTCAGTGTAATTTCTTCTGCACAGAAAGGCATTGCCAGAGAAGTACAAGGCTCTGTCACAGGACGCATCCCAAGGATTCTGTTCAATTTGACAGGATGCTTAACGAAAGCCTAAGAAAACTCTTACTGTCTACTAAATTCCATAGGGTTTTGCCTAAGGAAAATTAAAGACATCTTTTTCCCAAGCTGTCTCATATGCACGCATGACTATAAAACAAGCAACGCAAGCTTGCTTGCTCTTTGAAAGGCAGCAGCTGTGTTGTTCCAAAAATCCCTCCTGAATGTAAACATATTAGCACTGTATAAACAGCTTGATTTAATAAGAAATGCAAGACAATATTCCCGCTTTGTCTTTAGGATCACGATGTTGATGGTGGCAATAATTCAAGGTGAATTATGGTATCTGTTTAAAAGAAAGAAAAAGAAAACGAAAACTCTCCAGCTAAAGTCATGAATTAATTTCTTCCTCTTAGCTGAAAATGAGAAATGGCTATAATTTAGTTCCCATTTAAAAGTTGCTGTTGGCTAAACTCTAAAATCTTAATTGCTTCTTAATATTCTGCGCTTATTTTTTCCCTTAGAAACCATATTCTATAGAACTGTAGCGTTTAGATTAAAAATCAGAATGGAAAACAAACAGTGGAAGGTCATCACTCCCTCCCAAAATATGTTCCCCTCCCCCCCCCAAATGATAGAACTTATTGTGCATCAAAGTATTTCAGTTGATTTACCAATTCTAGTCACCCTCCTGCACCTCTGTGAAAAAGAGAGTGACATTGACCCTCGGTTTACCCCTCAGTGTCAATACTCAGGACTTGTTCAATTTGCAACTGAATGTAGTGGAAGTTCTAGAAAAGACATGTTTCAAGCCATATTACAGCTCAGCATACTGCAAGAACTCGCCTTGTTGCAGAAAAACTGAAGTCACACTCAATCCCTAAATAGTTTGGAGGTCACTACCAAACACACTCTGGAGTTCTCAGAGCTTACAGAAAAGGCTGTGAGAGTAACAGTGGCAAAGACTTAAGACAACCCAAGTCAAATTTTAAACTGACCTTGAAGATCTGCAGAAGGATCTCATTATAGTGAGTCTGGGTATAAAATCACAGATGCAAAACAAATGCCCAGAAATGCAAAAATAATGTACTTGGGAAACTGTACCTCACAATGCCCATGTTTTAACAGGCTCTAGACGACCTAGCAGTGCTCCAGTGAAGATCCTAAAATCCCAGTGAACAGTTCTCAGAAAAACTCTGGTTATCCCTGCAGCATACAATTTCAGGAACCAGGATGTAACGAAAGAAAGCATAAAAAGAAGTACCATTGTGGCACTGCAGAAGCGAATGGTGAATCCACACGGTGAGCAAAACAAGTATCTGTTCTCCTCAGTTTTTTTGTCTGCTAAGACTCAAATTCTCAACTCCGTGCTACAAGAAATCAGTTTCAAGCACTAGAGGTCCTGGGAGCAGCAGTCCCCTTCATCATGCCCGTGACAGCTCAAGGATCAGCCAGGCCAGCTCTCCCTCAAGAGCAACCAAAGATGCACCAAAGCAAACTGAAACTACGGCTGTCATTGTCCCTCCTGCCCCGGGAACCCAAGTGCCAGCTGGTCCCAGTGGATGTCATGACTCCTGGTCACCCCGTGACTGTGCTCTCCTCATTTCTCTGGGATAAAGGCAGTGCAATTTTTGCAGCTTCATTATGCTGACCTAGTTTATTTTGCACTATGCCAACTTAAAATCACACAGCCCTCTTTGCGCAGCAGTGCCATTAAAAGTACAGAATTCAGGAAACTTTAGTAGAAAGGTAATTCAGAGCTGCTGCTTGCCTGCAAGTTCCCATCCCTTTTCATTATTGAGATGGCCATCATGTGAAAAAGATGGAATTGACCCTTTCTCTTCAACATCAGTCATATTCTTTCACCATTTGTCCAAGATCCACATGGAAAAGGAACTGAGAACAGCAAATTACCTCTGCAAATAAGGGAGTCTCGTTCAGAAACAGCAGAGATCATTTCCAAATATATTCAATTACAAGGAGTCTCTAATGAACACTGCATGGAAGCTCAACAGAGCTTCATCAGGAGAAGCTTCATCAAACAATGACTGTTTCCTATCACTCTTCTTTTCAAATACAGAAAGTGAAGCTTCCTCACAGCAACTCATCCTCACAAAATTTATTCCTTCACTGTATCATGGAATGAGCTACGAAGAGTACAGAGATAAATGCTTTGCCAAACCTTCACAAGAAAGTTCCCTAACTTCATATTTGATCTCTGGATAATAGGGCACTCATGCAAGGGAAACAAGCAGAAGGCTTCTCTCTGCTTCATTGTTCTGCTTATGTCACCTCTGGTCTCATATAATCTAATCCCACAAATGCTCAAAAATGTGAAAGTGAAAATATAATTTGTTTTACCCTCAAAATGTATTGCCAAAGGGTAACTATGTCTCTTTTGCTTTTTCTAGTTCTCTGGGTTTTGTTTTGTAATGCTTTTTCTCACACCAAAACAAAGAACTGCTGTGCAAGAAAAGACCCTGTGGTCCAGCACGCCTGTCCCCTTGAGGGTTATCCTTTCATCAAGTGTTTCTCTGCTGTGCACTTCAATACCATGTTTCCCTTACTAAAATATCTGTCTCAAACTAGTTTTCATGCCATTTGCTTTGATGGTGTTATTTAGCAAATTATTCCATATGTTGCCCATTACATTTTAAGCTAAGTATTTCTTCCTGAAAATCCAAATCACTGTTCCTTTCAAACTTCTAAATTAGACTCTGCAGTGTTTGAGAATATCTTTTTTCCTTACTTTAAAGCACTCACAGAGATAAACATTTTATTTTTTCTTAAGGAAGGGCAATCACACTGCAAAGGGCACACAAATGCTGTGTTGCTGCTCCAATGACATGGTCTGCACAATGCAAAATGTTACTGTGGACAATTTTTGTTCCAGTTGTAGTGGATTTATCCCAAAACACACCTTTACGTTTTTAATACACTCTGTTAAAAATCCTCAGAATTGTGAAGGTAGACACACATTATCTTTAAACCAGTACACATGTGCTCTCAAGTTGGTTTATTGTTCCTCAGTTTGTTGCTTCATATTTATCGAAAACCTTTGACTGCTATATGACATAACTTCCACATCTACATTAATTTTTAATCTCCACATTTTCAGTATTGATCTTTGGCAAAAAACCTGATCTACTGTTCTCAAATGTATTAATTAGAAACTCGTAATTTTACCACAGCCACTGATGAATGTTAACTATTGATGCATATTATGGAGAGCAGATAAGAAACAATTACTGTCCACATGCAAAATAACAAATGTTACTGGAAAAAATAATTTGGTTTCAGCTAAAGTCTTTGCTCATAAATCTTCCTTGATTTCCATGTGTGTTTGCTATTAAAAGCAAATAAAGGTGGATGGTTAGGAATTTTGAAGATAAAAACTATTTAACTTTAATTAACATATCTTAGTTTTACTAGATCTATAATAGAAACTAATATTTATCAAAAATTAGTCCCTAACTGTTGGTCACTAAGCCAGTGCATTCCAACTGTAATATCTTCTCAGGGGTGGTACTGTTACTCTTTGAGCATATTAAACACTAATTTTGCAATTATTTCCCTTGATTCATTAGTGAAATTGCAAAGAAATGGAAATGTTTTGCAAACAGTGAGAGGTACCAACATTCTTCTAGATAAATAGCTGCTAGCATTGTATTTCAAACCCTTTTCTCCACAGAAGAGCATTTTGTATCAACATGAGCTAAAAAAATGAGCTAAACATTACTAACTCCTCGTTACAGTGCTCCAGAATATACCATATCCTCCCAGGGCTTGCCTGGTGTGCATGGGACCAAGTTTAGTCCTTCAAATGAAGAAAATACTTATTGAAACACAGGACACTACACTGAGATCTTCAGAACCTTTCCGATTTCAGCTTGTGTGCACGTATCTGCAATTTTATTCACTGTCTTCTGCAATGATGTTAATTATTTGCAACTGTTAATAGAACTGATTTTCACAAGGCTACTGTCATCTATTTATTAATTACTTCAAATATTCTCAGCCTCAATAATTTGGCCAATTAATTGTCAGTGAAATGGGTGTACTGAAAAATGGCCTGGTACTTTTTTAATTGATTCTGCAAATATAATGATCAATGGGCTGGCATTTCTCATCACAGCTACCTTCCCGTGTCCCATCTAATCAGATTTTGAAATAATTCCTAAATACTTTGTATGTGACTAATCCCTGGTTAATTTTAACTTCCAGACAAATGAGGTGTCTTTGGGTTCTGGTTCTGACATAAGCAGGTGCTGCAGGTTTTAATTTAGTCTAAATCAAATGGAGAGGGATCTATTGGTGCTAATAAATCTCAATCTCCACCACTGAAGAAACGTCCACTGATGTGAATGACAGTGTCCCTTTGTGAGAGGCAATCCTTATTTTCAAGACCTTGTAGGCAGCGCATCTGAACAGCTCACCAACACTAAACAACTCTGACTCAGAGTATCCCTATGGAATGTGAAACAAGCATATTCCCCCTTACCTGAAGTGCAGTCAAAAGGAAAGACTTGTTTAAGATCACACAGGAAGTCTGTGGTAAAGACACCCTGGAACCAAGGCCAGTCTCACTGGACTTTTCTCCCACAACAACCTTTCCTGAAGGCCAAGCCAAAGACAACTTCTTATTTTGGAGGGACTACTTGTGAAAATATTTGTCACAACTACAGCTAGGTCTACCATTGCTAGAGCTCTACCAAGCTCATTTTCATGACACAAAAATCACTATTGAAAGCAGCTCAACAGTTAACCAACAAAGCTGTTCTAGCATCCAGAGTTATCTAATGCATCTATCACTATAACTTCTAATATAATAAAAAACACAGGGCCACATTAAAAACACCACTTGACATGTGTTTTAAATCATAATCAGTTTCCAATAAGGAAAGAGGCTCACCTCCAGTAGACAAGCACAGCGATGAGGAGAATGAGGCACACGAAGGTCAGTGCTGAGACCACAATGAGCGGGATGATCCATTCCATTTTACCAGGAGAAGGTCTCGTGGCCATGCTGGAGCTGTTCTTGCCAGCTGTGTGTTAAACAGATAACAAAACCAATCACTGAATGGAAAAAAGAATTACTGTACGGAAAAAAGTGTAAACAAAACAAATAGCTTATCCATTTTACATGGTATGAGTAAACAAAGCAGAGATCCTCTAACTGCAGGGTGGGACTCCATTTGTCTTCAGTCTGAGATATGAGAGCACAGAAGTATGGTGTTTATTGCCACATATGGCTTGGATTTTACTACTGCCTGTAATTACGGTCTCATAGACACTTTTAGGACTCTTTTGTGCAAGCACCTATTATCAGACGTGGAGTACCCCACTGAGCCATTTCACCACGGTAACTAAGTAAACGCCGTGCTCCGTCATCAGTGTTTGCAGATAAATGCACTCTGTTTCTCAACACTACAGGACAGCCCTGTTTGCAAAGCTCAGTGTAATACTTTGCTTCAGAAATAAATTTCTTGGTAACTATCTTAAAATAAAAAATCCTCAACATGTTGGGTGTCATGTCACATCATTTGCAGAATTGTCACAATCTGGTGGGTTACTGCATATGAAAGCGCATTTTAGCATATGGATTGTCAAGATGGGTGGATGAATGAATGAATAGGATGTGTTGTAACCGACAGAAGAAATCATTATGCCACAGCTTTTGAACAAAATTAAGGTTTGTCAATATCCTGAGATCTGGCCTAGTAACTCCACTTCACTTTTCGCATGACATTTCATTAAAATGATTGCATCATATATAAGATGAATATCTACAGATTCTGCAAGTACTGGAGCCAATGAGCACAGTCACTGTTACCAATGTATTTCAAAAGACACCTAATTTGTGCAAATTCATGTAAACTTGATGAATAAATTGGTTTAGACAGAATGTAAAAGAAAAATACAGAAGCAGATTCCATATCTTATTCATGTTTCCTAACAAACAGTCAGTAGCTGATCAATACCTGCCAACAGGACGTAATGGGAAAGGATTAGTATAAACAGCTTCAGATTTTGAGGATGGAAACATGCACACTTGACTTCTAGTTTTTAGCCTATGTGAGTCTTCCTTTACCAATGTGATCCTTGTCCTTGTCCAGTATTGTATTATCATATCTTCTGAAACTGCTGCAAATCCTACCAGAAGAACGTAATTGCCTTTTCACCATAGGCAGGCAAAACACAGATAATTGGAAGTCACCAGATGTCACATAATATGAAGTCATACTCTATTTTAATAGCATTTAGATTATACTCCTCGGTAGGCAGGAGTAAAATTCAACTAACGTGGAAGTAAAGGTTAATTGTAAATGCTTTTGCCTGACTGCTGAAAACAGAGCAAGGCTGCAGGCTGCTGCAAGCCCAACAAGAAATCTTTCTAGCTTTAAGAAGTAGGCTGATAGAGGTAATGCCCTTTAGTAAGCAGCCTAAATGAGGTGCTAATCAGAGGGGTGTTTGGGGGAACTGAATGTGCACTTTGATTGAACATCTTTGATTTCCTTGACTAGAAGGAGTGAGGAAAAGAACACCACCAAAATCAGAGCAAGGGCTTATTCTCTGTATTTGCCAAACTTACAAAATCATAAGTCTTGAGGCATCAGTTTTTATCACCGCATTTCAAATCATTTATCAGCATGAAAAAAGGAAGGGGGTGAGGTAAGTCTTATTAACCAGAATGGTAAAAGGGACAAAGGAAAAAAACATGTGATGTAATAAAACTTCGTAGGAGAGCCAAATAGTTCCACCACCTCACATCCACTAGGGTGCTGCTTCAGTTCTCTCCAAGGACAGTGTTCTGTTTAGTTTCATCTCCACATCTTCCAACACAAAAACATTTGTTTCTGTTTGCATGGGAAGAAAATTAAATTCCACTGTAAGCACAGCATGGGCTGGAGTCCCAGTGCACACTATTAAATTCTGCAGTGCTCACGATGCTCCTCGTACTCAGTCTACTGTGGAGAACACACTTATCTGCCCCTGCCAACTCCCAGTACCACAGATGTGAGGATAAGGAAGTGCTCAGTATGCTGAGTGCCAGAATAGCAAATGCCATTCCTGCATGCTGATGGCTGGCCCTGAAATTCCGGTTGGGAATGCCCAAGCAGTGATGTGCTTCACAAAAAAAAAGACACAGTTCCTCTCCTGCCTTCGAAGTAAAAGTCTTAGGTGTTTTCCATTGCTTAAATAATGTCTTGAGAGAGCTTCAAAAAACCAGTGCCCATAAAAATTGTACAAGAATGGCAGCTGGAGTCACAGGTACAGCAGTGCAGCTGGAGAGCTGGTGCCTGTCTCGAGTGTCATGGCAGAAAAGCCTGAGAAAAGCCAGCACGCTGGATAACTTGGAAAAAGAGTTACTGAAAACACACAGTAAGACAGATCTGGGCCTTTACAGTTTCCTGTTCTTCTACATAACAAAAAATTATAGAGTGAAAAAAATAGTCACCATTCCACCCTTTTCCAAAGCAAGAATATCGAGCCTTGGTACTGTCAACAGCATGTCCTTGTAATGGTGCCCACTGGAAGCTGTACTTGGTGGTAGTGCTGGTAAGCTTAAAAAACGGACTAGGAAACTCCATTTTTGCTAGGAAATGTAAACAGTTTCCAGTGGCATATGCCTTCGTTGAATTAATTCAGTTTGCCTTTTACTGGCTTGGAATTCATCCCAGTAGGAAGGAATAAAAATTATTACAGCATATCTGTTTCAGGAGGTCCCACATGATACAAGCCCTGACACTGCTAAATCTACTCTTGCGTCTGGAAAAATCCATACCTTGTGTGAACCACCCATTCAGCAGTTCCACCCAGGCTCTGGGTGGACAAACCCTGGCACAGGGAGCATTAGATGGTGTCAGGCAGCGAGGGAGGCCCTGGTAGTGCAGCTCTTGCACAAAGGTCAAGGTAGGAAAGACGCATTCTACAACTTGTGAAATGTACCCTTTTCCCTGCATGTTCTTGGTAATTGATTCCTGTGAAAAGACACATGCTTATTTCCCTTAAGTAACACTGCCTGCTATAATAAGCAACTGTAGCTCTACTATATCACCTATCTACGTTTATCATGCCTCATCATTGCACAAAGTGCCAGGACAAAGTTCTGTTTGTTGTACCATTACAGATACCATTAGCCAAAGAAAAGCCCTGCTGATGAACTGCCTCAGACCACCTGGCCTCTTAAAAGACAGTCAACTTGCTCACCTTTCCTTTAAGTAAATGAAATTATGGACTTATATAAAGGTATTAATTCTGGAAGATAGTGTCAGCCATATTATTAAATAATAAAAAGGCAAACCCATGCTTTTAAAAAATGTATTACCTTTGATACAAACTCATGTCATTGTGCAGCTATTTTTTTCCTATTTCTTTAAATGCATTCCTGCCATGGTCTTACATAGACTTACAGGCTGTGCACAGCTAAGCATGGCCTCTCACTGCTTTGTAAACAGATGCCAATCATATTTAATCCTATATCTGAAATTCATAGTTTGCAGACATCAAATAATTCAATTCTTTTATTTTCACGCCATTCTGCTGTTTCCTCCTGTAAGCTGCCATGTAAATCTCTGAAGATATTTAAAAGCTGTCTGGACACAATCCTGAGTAATGTGCTCCCTTCCCGAGCAGTGAGGCTGGACTAGCTGACCACAGTGGTTCCTTCTAACCTTATCCATTCTGTGATCCTATCTGAAAATGGCTCAAGTGCTACATGAAAATACAGCTTAATATTCCTTGCTGTGTATGAAGAAGAAAGAATTACACAGACGTTTAATTATCTTAATGAGGTTATTCCCAAAAGGCTTTTGTAACCTCAGACCTGGCAAAGACTGCTCTAAAAACCAAAATTCAGTCTCTGTTAAAGGCACACATCATGCTTGAAATTTAACCCTACCCAGCATCTCTGTCTCTACAAAGCCCCCTTGTGGGAGAACTCAGAAGTGGGTGAGGACTGAGGGATGGGAAGACGTGGATGAAATTTGGATGAAGAGCCAAACGCATGTTTCTGTTCTCAGTCCTCATCACTCAGGCAAACATCCCAACTGGACAACTATTACTTTGCCCACAACAGCCCCGTTGTTATCTCCTGTCAAAAACAAAGGATTTGTTTAACTGTCCAGCACAACCAAGCAAAATTCCATGGGATCATATCTGTTCTCCCCCTATGAAACCAAATCATCCTGGTTTTCATTTTTTTCCCTCATTTATTTCCTCTCTTCCCCTCCCTCCACACCTTCTTTCTTGGTAGAGTATCATCCTAATTGCCGTTTTTCTAATTTTCAGGTTTCAGAGTCAGGGACAATGCTGAGCAGCTGTGTGTGTAACAGTTGCAGATCAAAGGTACAATTAGTCTAATGTGGGCACCAAAACTGAGAAAAGGACGATCAGGAAAATGAAAGAGGAGAATGCAAGCAAGCATTCTGTGACAGAAGCAAATCATTAGCGTTGGCCGATACCACCAGAGAAGAAGAGGCCAATGACATTTGGAAAATAATGACATGGCCTCAGGAGAGGTGTGTGTGTATGTGCGTGTGAAATAAGCACTAAAAGAAAATGAGCCTTGCTGTACTAATTAGCCTCGCACTTTCCCTGTAATTTCTCATGAGTTCCCTGTTCTCCTCTAATCATCCACACTCATGAGTACTTCCCCGTTCAGTTATCTCCTTACAACTGCTAATTTGATGCTATATAATTAATTTTACAAGTGTACATTGTTATGAAACAATTTTCTACTCTTTAAAATGATTAAACTTTCTACTCACAAAAACAGTTTTGAAACCTTGACAGCTTTTCAAAACTTGCTTTTCCATGAGAAAAGATGCATCTGAAAATGTTTCTGCCCTCACAATGGGACACAGTAAACTGCAAGGGTGCTTTCTGCTCACTTGGGAAGTGGCATTCACACTCTTACCTGTCCTGATGCTCAAGAATCCTTTCAAATACTTCTGGCAATGCCCCCTTAGCTTTACTTATTGTTTTAATTTCAGGGTTACCTTTAAGGAAAAGGAAAACCTTTAAGGCCCTTTCTCATAGGACAAGCTCTTACTATGGCTGGAGTTTCACTGAACTCAATTCCTGGCATGAGCTGGGCCAGGTCTGTCTGTCTGAATTGCAAATTTCCCTACTACTGTGGAAAACAATTGGGCTGAATCAACTAGTCCTGGGCTTTTTGCTAGTCTAATTTAGCAGCCTGTGTCTTTGGTAACCTAGATCAAACCTGGAAGAAAGCTCCTTCTCCCGCATTCCTAAGTGTCTTCTCAAATGGGGAGCACTAATTAAATATTTGGGCAAATTCCAGGCTAGTTAGACCTCAGCTATCGAAGTCTGGTGGCTTAAGACGAAAAGCAAAGAAGGATTTGCCTGGAGAAACTTTGAAGGACAAGGTTCTTACCCCTGGTAAAAAGAGATTCAGATTGAAAGTCTCCATCCCAAAGCCAGTAAGAAACACCTCAAAATGTTCTCACTAAAAACTAGACTTTCCCAATGTCTGGACAGGGACTCACCAGGTTTGTAACCAGCCTAACTTCTTCCACCTGGAGGTCATGGACAGGGAATGAACCACTACTGCAAGAAAATGGCACAAATGGGCCCCTCTTCATCTCTGAATAGCCATTCCCAGCTTTTTTGCTATTGAGTGTCCTCTTCAGGACATGGAGGGATCTGGGAGAGGCTTGTCTGGGAAGCAGAAAAATAATGCAGCTCCCTCTTCTCATCTCAGGTAGGTCACCAGAGGTCTAACTTTGATTTAACTAAGGTTAATTTTGGGGAAACAGGCAACTCTCACTTATCTTTTCCCCCATCTAACATGTGCTGGTTATTTTAGATAGTTTCCTACATATGGAAGCCACTTTTTTAAGACTCAGTGATCATAGTAAGTTATCCTCCCTCCACATATAAGTAGTAAAAACCTAATTTGCAGAGTACTTTCAATACTGATTGTCTTTGCTGCAGTCTTCAGGCAGAGTGACTTCAAGCCTTCAAGCCTGGAACTGAGCAGAGCTCTAAAAGAGGCTCTCTAGTAGGAGGCAAAGCTGTACTGAACCACTTTCAATGATAGTTCTTGGCATGCTAAAAGGAGACAGACTAAGGAGATACAATTCAAAATAACTAATGAGTATTTCTTAGCAATATTAAAAATATTTCCTCATCTCATTAAGATTTCTCATCTTAACTTCACTATGGAATTAATGACAACCTCCTTGTCACAACCTAAGAATTAAGACCAACTACTCATCTTTCTTCCAATATTTTAGGCTGAAAATAAGCCATGAGGCCCTTTCTAGGTCTTATATAAGGGACATTGTACTTGGACCATACAAGAAACTGGAACATGAGAAACAGAGAAGGCAAAGGTACGAAGAACCAAATGCAACTATTTCAGAGGCAGGTTTACCCAGGCAGATTGAATTGCTGGGCTTTGAACCTAACTGGTGCTGAGTGCTTACTCCTAACACTGCCAAGTTCCCTCCTTCCTGACAGAAAGGTGATTAGGGCAAGTGGCACGTTGAAAGCTTCCTGACAGGCATCTCAGACCATATTCAGTGGGAGCACTGGACTTCGAAGATTTCCAGTTGAGGAGTAAGAAAAACTGTATTTGAAAAAACTCAGCATAATCTGGTGTACATTCTTGTCTTCTGCATTGTTAATCTGATCTCTTACAGAACAGTTATGATTCACAGCATTACAGTCAGGTCAGCATTTCTGTAACAAATTTTATTAAAGACTGGATTTAGCTTTGTTTTTTAAATTGCTTCCAAGCTATAACTGAGTGCACAATGTCTGCATTTTTCTGTTTATCAGTGTGGGGAAAAATAAATATGTAAGGTTTTTTCACAGTACTCTGGAGCAGCTTTGATAGAAAAAGTAAATTACAAAACACTCTGAGATTAGCAAAATAAACAATAACAGTAAAAACCTCCACGCTGAACAAAAAACAGTGCACTATCTTATAAATGCTGTGGTAATACACATAATCACTCATATAAACCCATCACTGTATCCAAATCCCAGTCCTTACCCTGCAAATAAATCCACACACGTGTACTCCATTTGTTCCTCGCAGTTTTCCTCACCAGTGCCTGGAGCTCCCCAGCCAGAAACATGTGTGGACATTCCACATGGTGCACTGACAGCACTGTGAGGTACCTGTTTGCATGTGCAGCAAACCTGACCACGCTGGGCTTGGTGCACATGCAGATCACCTGGGCAGGCTTCCAAAAGGCTGTATTTGCTGTGTACACACTGTGGAGCTGGTACATCCACCCAGAGTTGGTGTGTACAGGAGCACTGCTAATTCTCATCAGGACAAACAGAAAATACATGAACTCTGCCTGGCTAAGATTTTTCCTTCCCACAGGATAAAAAAAAGAAGGTAACTCTCTTGCAGAAGGTGTCTTGTTTTGGAAGATCAGAGCATGTAGGTTTTGTGGTGAGAAATAAACCAGCAACGATCCCATGTTTGGGGGAATATCTCAAAGCCCAACCAGGGAGAATCCTGCAGATCAAATAAAATAGATTGCAGCATATATAGCAAACTTCCCATGAAACACCAGTTCGGCACAGCAGCCACTCTTCCAAATTGATTTCACAGTTACACTTTGCTGCATTCCCCTCTCTTTTTCATTTAAACAAAATTCTTGATGCAACATGTTGGGCATTAATGTTTTCCCAAATTTTCTTTCTAGTAAGTTATAAGGACCATAAATCTGTCCCAGTAAAAGAAAAGGATGTTCCTTCCCCCTCTGCTCCCCCCTTGTAACAATCTGTGGGTTGAGTCCTATGAAAACCTGCCCATCAATGAAGTCAGACACCAAAAAAATGTTTTGTCTACTGGAAATCAGTGAGGAATTTGGGATTGTGTCATTTTCCAGCACTTTTATGCTGGCAAAACCAGTTTTCCACAAGGTCACTCACCTGGATTAATGGTGATGAATTTGTTATCTGAGGGGTGTTCCTCTGGAAACCTGTCCTCCTTCAGAAGAGGTTTTCTTGTAGTCTCTGGTCTTCTTGGGATCTTGTCCAGGTACAGTTCGTCAGTGAACGCTGGCGGCACTTGGGTGGAAGGGAGTGGCTGGGGCTGAGTGTTGGCTTCATCAAAGCTCTCCTCCTCGGGACTCCCAGTCGTGGGGGCAACGTTTTGGTTTGGCTCTTCACCCGATATGGTTTTATTTCCTTCTTCCTCAGCAGTCCGGTTGGGCGAAGCCACGGCCACGCTGGGCTCTGTGCTATTGCGTGCCTCTGCGGCTGCCGTCGCCCTGCTTTTCCCCTTCTTCTCGGCATCCTTTTCTTCCTCTTCCTCGTGCTCCCGCTCCCCATCCTCGCTTTCGCTCTTCTCGTCCTTCTCGCCCTCCTCGGCGCCCTCGCCGTCCTTGGTCAGCGCCGAGTCCCGCTCGGGCCCCGGCGAGGCGGCGGCGGCCTCGGTGGTGGCCACGACTGTCCGAGCCGCCTGTTTGCCGGGGGTGGCCGCGGCGGGCGGCCGGGGGGGCCACACGCTGCTGGGGAAGGAGGAGATGCCGCCCCCGCTGAAGCCCAGCCCTGCCAGCAAGGTGCTGGTCACTACCGAGGCCACAGTGGCCTGGCTGCCGCTGGAGGACGGCCCCATCCCCGTGGCCATGGACACGAAGGAGAAGGGCAGCCCCGAGGAGGTCCAGGTGGAGGAGCCGGAGCTGATGGGAGCCATGTCGGCTGAGGAGGCAGGAGATGCTGTGGGCTTGAGGGGGCAGAGGGGAAGAAAACACAGGAGAGAGCATCAGCAGGGGCCCACCATGCTACCTTTTTCTTGTGCTTTTCCCTCCCTTTCCACACACGTGCTATTCTGGTTGCTCTCATAAAGCCAAGACTCACACCAGCTGGATGCGGGGCTGAGCCAGGACAGCACAAGCCACAGAGCTACCAGCAAACCACGATGGGAAGAAACCTCCCTGCACCCACCACATCATCATCAAAAGTCTCTTTATCCTTATCTTCATTTTACATCGGGACCTTCTCCACCCACGTCACCACTGACTTGTGAGTAACATTTCCTCTCAGGGGTGAGGAGAATGTAAAGGAGTTTAATGAGTTTAGCTGCATTACTCACAGTGCTTTAGTCCTCAGAATTCAGAAGTGTAAAAATACAGTGTTACATAAGGACTGTCCCAAAATAATGGCTGTGCTGCCAACGTGAGCATCCATGGCTGGTGGGTCTGTTCTGACAAGGAACTCTGGCTCTTCCCACGCACATTGTGAGGCCCTCAAATAGTACTATTTTTATTTCCTTAATTTACCCACCAGCATCATTCTCCTAAGGATTGGTGCTGCAGTGAGGTATTGCTCTTGTTAGAGAAGACCTGCAGCACGGCCAGCTGGGCACTCATGAAGGACTTGGCAAGCATCTGGAGCCCTTCAGCAAGACACCACTACCTCTGCCAGGACCACCAGCCAGTGACATTCATGTATAGGCTCAGTCTTCCACATCCACAGGGCTCTCCCTGGCCACCATCAGTGACCCAAAGCCAGGGCTGACGCTGCCCATTCCCCCCAGGGAGCTGAGAGGAAGCAGGGATTGCACTATGGACTTTGCATCCTGTGCCACTGTTATTCTAATGCCAACCAATTGCACACATGCTTGCACACGTGTGTGCTCTCCTGGAAATAAAACCCCTTGGTATATCCATAAAGAACTAAAACTTGGTCTATACATAAAGAACTAGTCATTCCCCTTCCTGAATGACATGGGGGAAAAAGACACTGAATTGAACTGACTAAAGACAAGGAATAATTCTGTGGAAGAGCTGAGTGAGCAGTTCTGCCCAGGCAATCTGACCACCCTCCCTGATTTACTGAAAAATGTCTCACGTTACTGAATTCACCACCAGAAGGATCACTGGCTTGAAAGCCAGGAAAGGTACACACCAGATGAGTACAAACAAGGGTTAAATAGGTGCTAATGAATGCTCAAAATAAAGTGTAAAATGTTTATTTCTGAAAGTGAAATTTATAACTTAACAGTATTTATGCATCTCTCTGCAACTCCCAGGTTCGGTCAGGCCATGTAATTGAAATGCTGCAGCAAACCAAGAAAGGCTGCTTTCTCACATTATTTTTGACCAGCTGCAATCACAGAGAACCTGAGATCTCAGATGAAAATCCGTGCTTTAGAGATTTCAAGCCAAAACTTTAAATAAGCATCTAAACTTTCAGATACTTATCAATGTGAATCCCTATGGCACAGTGAGATTTGCTTTTCACTGGCATGAACAGTCTCAAAGCTGGACTGAGTATTAAAATTTGACAGCAGATTTTATATGTCTAGAATACCTCTATACATCATTAAACAAACATTAATCATTCAAATGCAAGCTTTGTATGTGTTATTTGCTTACTAGGGTGTATATCAAACTGGAACAGAATACAACCAGAAGCAATGTACTTAGAGTAAATTCAATAGCATGAATCCAGTCCATAAATCTGACTGAACAATTCAGTAAACTGAATGTGAAGAAATTTATGTTATGGATAGTTTATGTTAAATAAACTACTAAGATGCTTCCAAAGCTGAAACAGTTTTACTGTAAATGTACCAACATTTTTGATTCTGGAACACAAAAGTTGGGTCTAATGCCTTGGTACAGTCTTACCTGAATTAAAATTAAAACAAAGAGATTGTTAAGGCTTTATTCACAGTAAGAGGTATCCTTAGAGCACTGGAAGAGTAAAGATCTTGTGTGTGAGGCCTTACTCTTGGTGCATATATTTCATACAGTTAATAAAAGAAATTAAATTTATTTTCACAGTCATCATTAAGATTACAAATCCCCTGTAAATGGATTGAATATAGATTTGGAGAGATTTTTTAACACTCAATCCTTCAGTAGTCAAAGCTTGTCAGAGCATGAAGCTAGAAAACCAAAACTCTTCCAATATTTCATGTTGGAAATATATTGTATGTTATAAACCCTTCTGTGGTGGGTCTGAACAGCCCCCCTCCCCAGGAAAGCTGGGTCCTGCCGCAGATTTCCAACACCGTGCTGCCACCTGGTGGGAATGTCCCCAAATCCCCTCTCCCCAAAGCCACGACTTACCACTCCTGTCTTCACAATTCTGGTCCCCTCGAAAATTCGAGTGGTGTTAGCTGAGGGAGGAAGAAGAGCAGCGTGTCAGCGGGCTGGGAAGGGAGGCAGCAGTACAAGTGCTGAATGTGCTACTACACAATACAGATGCAGGTCTGAGTTTGGAGCAAAAGCAACTCAGCTCCTTTGGCATTACTCACCTTACTTTGGGCTTGTGTCTAAGGACAGACTCGCTTGCCTTTAATTACTCATACCTGGCAATGCTGGTTTAAGTGCACTGTCACACAACACATTCTCCTGCAGTCCCAAACTGGATGAAACATCCTGACTGACACACAAAGCCAGAGTAGCTGATGATAATATTTTTTTCTGTCCTTATGATGATATTATCTTTATTTATTGCTATCTGTCTCAACTACAACCATAATCAACCGTGGATTAATTTTCTAGGTTAGCTCTTGGGTACAGCCAGAGACTGGAATAGCAGCTCCTTTTTGGGGACACATGGAAGGAATTACATCATCTAATCCCATTGCAGATGACTGTATAACTTCCACTGGTTTGAATAGTGGGCTAGAACTGGGCTACAGTACCCAAAGAGTATCCAACAAAGCTGTCAGTAACTCCTAACTGTGTATCACAGTCAAATTTCAAAGAATTTTTCCATTCTGTCATCGGCTGAAAGAGGTCATAATCAGCAATACACCAGTTTCTGACTTCTGCCTGGCACTTAAAGTGAAGTCCAAAACACTGTGCTGAGGTACTAAGAACAGAGAGCTACATACGAGATGTGGCTTGGACAGGACACTTCTTGTCCGATCCCTGCTCTCCCTGCAATGCTGCTAACACTGTGGCAGGACACCACAATAGAACGTTAACTGTGTCCACAGCTTCATATCCTTCAGATACTAAGTGCTAACAGAGTAGGATTAAATCCCCCACATTTTCCAAAATGTCTCTATTATTTTGTTCCCTATAATGCGTCAGATCCAAGTGACAATTCTTTTCATCATAAAGGTTTAAATTTTTAACTCTATGCATGTTTTATTCTTCCGTTGCCCATTACAGGATTTATGTATCCATAAGCTGGAGGTGGAGGGAAAGTTCTCAGTAAATTTTGCCCTACTTAATAAAAAATGTAGTAATAAATTCCCAGGAAGAAGCAAAACTTCAACACTTAAAAAAGCTCTAAAAACTTCAAGTTCTTCTACCAGATCTCAGCTCTACCACATTTCTCCAATAAACTTAAAAGGAAACTCATGACAAAGGACAGCTTAGCATCTAGTTCTTTTCATTTTCTTTAAATATGTATGTTTTGGAAATCACTGAGGTTGTGTGCATGGTAAAACCTGAATGTCTCCACATGTGGTTGTCAAGGTAGGAGTGATCTCCTTTCCTCCTTACATAAAACAGACACCGATCACATTCTGCTATAGCTCTGCCTCTGATCTGTAAGGAGTCTCTGATAAATTTGTTTGAGAAAACTGGTACCAAGAAAAGCTCTGAATTCTCCTAAAACCTGACAAACCCTGACAAGCCAGCAGAGATGTAGGCAAACTCTCATCACTAGATACAGGATTCAGACGAAGTCACTAGCCACAATATGAAATTTGCATTGTCTACATGCATTCAAACATCTTCTGAAATAATTTCACACCATATTGAACCATGCAAAGAGGATATCAAACAAATTGTTTAATATAAGTATGTAGGTTTTTTACCTTGAAAGAGCATAGTCTGGCTAAAGTCACTACGCATTTCATTTCGGCAAACTGCTTGAACTCTGAACAGATAAAGGATGTCAGGTGAGACATGGCTAATGATGGCCTTCTGTTTAAAAAAAATAGATATTATTCAGTTTTTTACCCCCACAGTACTGTCCACGATCAGTTTGAAATATATAAAGCATTGTGCTAACACAGGACATTTATGCCATGTAAGACAAACTATATTTCTATACAGAAATATTCTCTGGTCCCTTCGGAGAGGGCAAGGCCTGAGGCTGAAAGGGATGCACCCAGACTCTGCCCAAGAGAAAGAAATGAACATGCCCACATCTATTCTCACGACAATCTTCATGCCCATAAGTTCATTGCATGTTCAAACTGACTATTTATTTTGCAATAAACCGGCTATGGTAATTTGATGCTGATGTACTGTACAATATGATGGTCAGTACCCTGGTCTGGGATACCCCTGCTTATTCCTAGACCTGAGAGACTGTTCTTATGCTTTCTAGAAACTCTTTTGTGTTGCTTTAGTCCACAGTCACGTCAGTTCACAGCAGTAGCTGTGTGGGTCACTTGAAATACCTGCGATCTCTTTAGCTAAACATTGTTTAGCTCTGATTCAAGATGGGACAGCCCAACTGTATCTGTCAGAGCACTGAAAACAAATTGCACTTTCCTCTGAAAAAAGGGTTTCCTTCTTCTCTTGCCCCTAAAATAGACTAAGCTGTCATTGCTTTCCTAACCTCTTAGCTCTGCTGAACAGCACAGGGTCTCACTGCAATTTATTTCCAAGCTATCACTCCATCACATCCCCTGCACTTTTAATTATTTCTTTTACATAAAAACAGGATGCTTTCATAGTGCAAACTTCATTTTTGCTGATTAAGGCTATCGCCCTTATACCTGATTAAAAGAAATCTCCCTTAAGAGTGTGAAATTATGGCAAGAGAGAGGTTACAATACATCATAACCTTGGGTGCCTTTCAACAGATTCCTTTCTGATTTTGTGAGGCAGATCATTCCCTAATGTGACCCAGATAACAATGTCTAGTGGGGAAATTGAAAATATAAATGGAAATGAAGTAAAAGAATCTTCATCTAAGGGAATAAGAGAAGTATTATTGTATAACTGATTGAATGGGCCCAGAGGACTGTGCATTTGAAAAAAAATATGGTAACTGCCATTAGGAATAACACTGTGCTGCTGCATTTTTCATGTGCATATACAATTACTGATTTCATTATTCTAGAGGCTTTCTTTGATTAACAATAAATGGAGGCCTTTCAAACCTGAATACGTCACTTTGATTTTATATGCAGAGAGTGTTAAGGACCAGTACAATACTTGCTTCCACTTAGACAAGAATGACAAGCAGATGAAATCCTAAATGGAGGAGATAGAGCAGTGCTTCCGTCTGTGCTGGAACTCTCTTGCTCTTCCCTGTTTTTCTCACACTGCCAGGTGTAGGCAGTGCTTGTACAGGGCCACTCCACAATAACCTTATAGCCCTGGCTGTGCAACCCCTGCCTTGGGCAGCCATTGCTGCCAGAAGCTCCTCCAAAGACTGCAGGGGGCTATGCACAGTGAAAACCCTCAGTCCAGGAACAGATTTTGGGGGATTGGACTTTAAATGAGAAAATCTGTAATACTCAGAGCCTAACCATTTCCTGAGCCAGCTGCTTCTCAGCAACAGTATATGAAAAAGTGTCCTTTTATGAACCTTTATGCACTCATATAAACTATAAATTCACACTCCAGTGTTTGGGGTAGCTTGTTAGACAACGTTCAAGTAATGTTGAACATTTAAATAGCAACTCATTGCAAGTCAAACACTAGCCTGTCTATAAGGCAACAATTGCTTTCCTCCTCTACTTCCATCTACCAAGAAATTAACAATATAAGGATAGCTTGATACGTATGTCTGAGGTTGATGCTGTGCTTTTACCAGGTCCTTGTCACTGTCCTTGGTGAAAGTCTTCTCCTTTTCATCTTCATTTTTAGCCCAGCTATATGAGATCATGTAGTTCATGATTGGAGGGTGGTAGATGGTTTCTGGCTGGTTCCAGGTTACCAGTAATGCTGTCCTGTTCACAGGCTGCACTTTCATGTTGACTGGAGGAGTGCTGCAAGCTAAAAAACAGAAGGGAAAAAGATTAAACTCTCCAAAATAACTGAGAGAAAACAAACATGAAGAACTGTGCCTCTCTCTAAGAGCCAGGTTTTTTTCTTTAATGCCCTTGCCTACAGTAACAGCTTAGACTGCAATCCACTGAGACCAATGGGATTTAATATCACCTGCAGCTGCTTTCTGCTCTCCTGAGTAAAGTGAGGGAGAGAATCCATTCTTTGCAGGCAGGTTGCTTAGTTCTCAACTTATTTTCAGTCCTGACATTCATACGTACACTTTAACTCGGTGACTTAAGAGCTCTACACTAGAACACTAAGAAATCCGGTCGACCTGATCCGCAGCTTCCCTCATCCACGCCCTCCTGCTGTAAGGAGTAAATACCCCAGTGTACTCTGCTGACCCTGGAAAGAGATGAAACCTCTGCAAATGTAACACTATTGGGTCAGTAAGTATTCTCCTATTAACCTAGTACATTTTTCCACATGACAGGTGTATTTTATACTCCTTTTCCTATGTATTTGCCTTCAGAGATGCTCAACAGTTTGCCACTAATGTACTGCCAGCACAGGAAAGAGTGGTTCTTTCATCTCCTCCTAGCATGCAGAGAAACACCCAACAAGCTTCTGAAAGCCCTGCCTGCAGTGTGGGGGTACAAGTCACTTCTCACCCACACTTAAGTCAGTGGGGACATCAACATAGGAACAGCTTAACCTGTGGGAAAAACACAGCTTCTGCTTGCAGCAGCACCAAACCCCAAACTCCTGCAGGGGAGACCAAGCCCAGGTGCAAAGCCAGTCCATCCACGGGGGGAGCAGGGTGTGCACAGCCCACTCACAGCCGCTGAAACAAATACACTTTTCCAGGTGTTGCCACGGAAGGGTCTGGGTGGGGATGCACAACACTAGATGGCACTCACATGCTATGGGAAAAATACACCATCCCCTTCCCAGCTATGAAGAGTTGAGATTTTTTTTCCAGGCTTTAAAAATCACGTTTAAAATACCCTATTCAGGGCAGATTCTTACATTCTCTTTCCCAATATAAACTCTGAACCAAGAAAAATCACCTGCAATGATACCTAAACACATGTGCTGGTCAAAGAAGCTGGCCTCTTCTGCCAGGGAAGGGCAAAGTGTCACCCAGCCCATCAGGCTGACACTGTTTGCAGAACTATTTTTCTCAATACTTTTCCATTTAAAGCCAACACATTGAGCTTGTTTGCGCTCTGCAGGTATGTGACTGCGTGTATATTTGGCCATTATTTCACTTCTAAAGAGTCCTGGCAGCACTGAAGGAAAGAAATGTCTATTTCTGTGCCTGGACTTGCAGGTTGGTCATGCAGCTCTGCTGCTACATTACTGAAATAGCTACAGTTCTTAAATAAAAATGATTAAATGCTTTCAACACCAATATTACTAGTGCTATAGAAAAATACCTGTGAAATGCATTGGTGCAGTTATAACTCACATTTTGTAGCTAGCCTCAACAAGACAACAAAAACTGCAGGAATACTCTTGGGAAGGAAAGATCTTTGATGTTTGCTCTTGCCATGAGGGGTAACAATCCTGCAGTTTTGCAGCAGATCCTTCTGCTCAACCCAGAAGGATGACCCAGCAAAGCAAACAAACCCTAGGGTACCTCGAACTGCTGGGAAAACCTATATGAGTTTCTATTTACACAGAGTTGAAGGGATCAAAACAGCATCCCGCTGTCAATGCCACAAAGCCAGAAGCCAGACCATGGTCTGATGCCTGCAGACACCTTCTCCCTCTGGCTGCCCCCTGGTCTCTGCAGGGAGCCCACAGAGCCAGGGTGCTGCAGGGCAGGGCATGAAGGTGGCCAGGACCTGAACAAGAGGGCACAGCTGAAAGCAGTTGCAGTACTCACTATTTACAGAGCTTCAGAATCCTTGGTATGCCACTCCATGCTCACCTTTTTCCGCTGACATAGTCAGATCAATTCTCACTGACATCACTGGTTATTGATAACTGCACCAATAAATCATAACTGCCCCCCTTTGATGCCCTTTGTCATCAGAGAATTACACTCCAAAATGCCAGGCCAGCCTTTATCGCTCCACCTAATCAAATCCCACCAGAGATGGGAGCCCGGGGTGAAGGACTACCCAGACCTAAAACCCTTATACAGTCATTGTCCTCCAGGAAGACAGGAAGAGATTTATATATTTAAAGTAATCATGCATCAAATTGTTTTAGAAATAATTCAAGCAGGTAACCTTCCCAAGAGACAGAGAGATCTACCTTAATTGCAACAGCCCTCTGAACAATGGCTGGCCAGCTGATTTTCAGACAAGGACCCCAACACACACTTGAGGGAGAGGGGGCTGTTACATCCCCCATTCAATGCCACTCTCTGCAGCCAGCTTTGATGCCATTTGGAACAGCTCATGCCAATCAGAGGAGAGAAGTGGGTATTTCCCAAGGGTAAATAGGAGACTCACAGGCTTAGAGTTGGGAGACCCTCCCTGACCCTGATCCAAGAAGGTCATGAGCACTTCTAAGCACCTGAGTGACTCCAGTGACTTCACTGGGGTCAAGCCTCAATCACAGCCAGCTAAAATGAGGCTGAATTTACAATGCTGCTATTTCACAGTAAATGTTACAAAATGCTCATGACTTAGTATGACTTCGTTCCAATTACTCCAAGGTACTTGATGTAATTAAGCAATAACCAACCTTTTCTGTTCAGCCACGTTTTTTTTAACAGCTTATGAATGAGCAGAAAAGAAATATTTTTTTAAGAATATGAAACATATGGTTTTATTAATTTAACCAAACCTGCTTAGGACACAATGGAATAAAAAACATTTGATCCAGTAATTCAATTTGATGATTTAATTAAAGTGATACACAGTAACATCGTGAATATCTGAAAGGCAAGGAAAAAAGTGTAATGATTTGACCATCTATAAAACAATTGGCATTTTCCAGAGATCTAATTTTCCTTTCAATACTCTCTGTGCCTTGGATTTTTGAAAGAAGATTAAAAGAATCACAGGCTCCCTGCTTTTTTTTTTTTTTTTTTTTAAGATACTAAAGGACCTCTACTGATTTTGCAAAATGTTCACTGAAGGACAGAAAGAAATAGAGGAAGAGGTTGGGACAGGGAGGAGGAAGTTTAATCAGGACACACTAAAGAGAAACCCAAGCTTTTCTTTTCTTTTCCTTTTTTTTTGGTAACAAACCCAGGCTTAATAAGCAAAAAAAAGTCTGTGAATTCATGATTGCTTGAGGGGAAAAAAAGAGAACCAAAACCAACAACCAGCATCATTTCACACTGAAATAGCATCTCAGCTAATTTTAGAAAAAATATTACTAATGCTCTCTTTTAAATTCATATCCTAAGGGATAAGAAAATATTGTGGGGGATTTCAGGATGCCTTTTTGTAGTGTAGTGCAATCCTGAGCAGATACCTGAAGTGGCCCTGCACAGATCTATAGCAGGACAACAAAGCCACTATATCCAAGAGTCCTGGAAGTAGAAAACCCTGTCTGAGGCCACAGGGACAAATTCTGGAGGCACTAAATAGGTAAGTGCACTTGCAGTACCATGGGAATGCTTCACTGCAGGTAGCGAGACATGCTCTGGACCTCTTGCAGTGAAAAAAACACCCTCCCCTTCCGGTCAGGTATGACCTGAACTGAGAGAACGTGGCAAACACGCTGGCTCCTGCCTTATGGGAAAGTCCTGCAGAGGCGGGCGGGTCGTGCGGCTGCATCTGGAGGAAGCCCTCTGACCTGACATGGTCCTTTCCAGCTGCTGGCCATGTGTGGGGCTGTCCAGGAGCTTGACAGAGGCTTTTCTCTGTAGATCAGCCTGCTGGGGAAGGCAGGGGGCAAGCCAGCATCTCGGCCAGCCTTGTCTTCCAGGGCTCACTCAAGCCTGGAGAAAACCTGTTTGCCACTGGCAGACAAATGCAGCATGCTAATACAGCCCTGAGCATGGGGAAGGCCAGCCATACAGCAGAGAATTATTTTCTTCATGTTAAAAACATTCCAATGGGCTGGAACAAACAAAATTAATTTAACAACTCTGCATTCATCTCTCCCATAATTTGATTTGTATGTTGTACTTGGCGACGTAACCTCCACGAGGCTTTCCTAACTGAAGCCTGATAAAGCTTAATCCAAAAGCTCCTGGCAGCTCCATTTCAGGGAGTCGAAAGAAAAAAGGGGCTTATTGTTTTGCAAAAAATAATTGCTGATATTAAGGCACACCCTTGAATGCAGAAAGGGCAAGAGAATATTACAGCTTTTTTGTTTGTTTTTATTATTCTTTAAAAACAACCTACATTTCTCTTTCAAAGGCAGAAATGCAAAACCACCCAAACTTTCTGGGTTTCATTACGCTTTTTGCATATGTTACCTGTGGTTATGAAAAGAGTTATATAGGGAAACTTTGAGAGAGTGCAAAAACTGTGTATTTGGTTATTGCTTGTATACCTTCTCCCCGTAAAACAGGTGCCTCATATGATGAATCCACTTGCACTGGGCTCAGCGGGATTTATAAAATCCTCTAAAAATGTTCTAAGTTAGCTCTTCCATGCATAAAAATGTCACCACTTTAAAGGCAGTTATTTCTAGCTGTGCTATGCCCTCCTTTGGAAAATCCCACTCTCCCTCCCGCTGAATGTCTCAGCAATGCAAAACTGCTGTTCCTTTCCTTGGTGCTGTGGGATACACATTGTGTGATGAAGCCCTGACAACTGTTGGCACTGAAAAGCAACATGCCAGTGAAGTCCTGAATTGCTCATTGTGAGATGGACAGGGACCTTCTAAGGCAATTCATACATGGAGGGAAGAAACATTGGCTTCAGGATGTGTCCAGAGCTGTGGTAGGTAAAAGACAGGGGCGAGGCAGCTCCCGGTCATAGGATGAGTGAGGCCCCACTTCTTTTCCTCACTGATCTGGGGATGCCTAGGGTGAGTGGCAGGGAACGGTGTTTCTCCCTTACAAAGGAGGAGCACATGTAGATGGGGCATTTCTTCCCACACACTCAGGAAACAGAGGTCAGTACGTGGGTTTCATGTCTTTCTTCCCTAGAAGAGCAAACAAGTTGGTGACCAAGCTCTCTGGGGAGAGTCTTTCCCTTCCCTCTGCCCCAGCCCCGGGAGGGAGTTGGAAAGCCCAGTCCTGCAGGACAGATGGACCACTTGCTGCTGTAATGAGCAGCAAGTTAGGCACAGGTATCCCAGTTGATTTCAGAGAGGTCTGGAAACCGTGATTGATGCTGTGTTATTGCCAAAACACTGCACCAAGTTCACTCAGCCCTGTCACCCTCAGGAACCTGACTACAGACAAGAAAAAAGCAATGCCACCAACAGAGAAGAAAAATACCCTCAAATATGTATATACACACACATACATATTCTTTCTCAATACTAGGTCCTCAACACTTCAAATAAACCCTGCAAAGCAAAAATATGGGTTATGCTGCAATGAGAAAACTCACTCTTGCTTTCAGTGCTGTGGTGAGGGAAGTGATACAGGGCCAGATTCAGCTACCTTGGACTGGTGTGACTCAGTGGAGGCGCTTGGGAAGAGGCTGATCCATAACAAACCACAGCATGCTTTGGGCTGTCGGATTCGATCCTGGAGTTCAGTCAGGTCTGTGCTCCCAAAGGATAACAAATAGACTACGAGGATCATATGCAGAGACAACACAGGCTCTAATATATTGGAAAGTGCTATGAGGCAGACTTACAACATTTCCCCCCTTCTTCTTTTACTAAATGTTTGCAGTTTTTTTGTTTTGCTTCAGTGTGCATTGTTGACTTCTCAGAGAGCTTATAAATGACATTATTAATATATAAAGATAATTGCTTTAAAGGGGAGCATACATTTTTCCTTTACCTTTGCCTGCACTTTGCCAGCAGGCATTGGCAGGCTCCCGAGCATGCTGTACACACAAATATTTGTGTTGATCTACTTCAATCCACAGGCAGAATGTAGCTAGGAGACAGACTATTTATCTTCCCTGCTCTTACCTTTCACTATGTTTCAAACAGACAGGGTTGTTTCTTGAGGTGTGAGGGACACCTACAGACCCTGCCCTTGTTTTATGAGCCTTGTGAAACAGCCTTATGGGCAAAGGAGCACATGGGGCTCTTCTGCCAGAGGGGCTCTGGGTAAGCTGGGTTTTCCCCTCTCTGTTGCTGGCCCATTTCTCCAGGTGGACACACAACTAGCATTTGGATTAATACCTGGATGGCTTTTTTTGTAGCACCCCAGTTTCCATGGCATCACAGCAACAGAACCCATTTTACTGTGTGTTTTACTATGTTGAGCTTGAGCCCAAATATTTTATATATTTCACAAATACTGTTTCTACAGCTGTGGCCCAAGTCCTCAGTGGGTGCAGGTCAGCCTTGTATCATCAGATGCCATGCTGGGCTAAGCTGGTGTCCGACAAGGATCTGCCCTGCAAGTTTGGTGTTTATATTGCACACACGCACGCAGAAGGTGACTTGTGTTTAAAATGTACACCCGTGTCCTTATTTATACAGTGTGCCTGTGCAACACATGTGACCACACTCAGTGGCACAAGCTGCATCAACAGGGAGAAGGGAGGATTTCCTGCCAGTACACAGGTTTGTCCTGTTAGCCAAGCTGACCTTTCCAACATTCTGGTGAGTGTTGTTTGGACTGGGGGGGATAGGAAGGACAAGCCAACAGGGCTGGTAGAGCATCCCAATACATGCCTGTGGGATGCCCAAAATCAGGCCAGGAAAGCAGCTTTCCTTTCATGGTTTCTGAAGGATTTTTCCAACACAAAGCACGAGCTGCAGGCACTCATGGTCCAAATTAAAGCGAGCACTTCTGTGGGCCAAACAGCTGGGCCAGCAGGTGGGCAGTGCAGAAAGGAATTCCCTCCAGGTGTAAACAGAATAAATAATCAAGCTCCCTCACAAGTACTCAGCTCTTCCAGCTTCAATGGCAGCTGTGAACCCATATCACACACACTTTCACACTGAATTTCTCTTGCTCTGTTGGTTTGGTCCTTTTATAATCTGTAAAGAAGTGTAAGCAGTTACTTATTGCTTATTAATAAATCTATTGCTAAGTTGTCTGCTCCATCCAGGCACAGACACATGCGCTGCTCACATTATAACCACAGAAGTTGCTATAGGTGCAAACAGAACCCTGCAGAATGAGCCACTGTGAGGGGAGGCATGACATCTATGTCAGGTATATGTATCACATCTTTTTGCATCCAATTCCCCCTCAAAATGGGTCAGTGTTTTTAATGAAAAGCCTTTTGTTCCACCTGACTGACCTGAAACCCTCTGGAAAGCAGCAGCCTGTCCTTTCCTGCTTTTGCATGACATTCTCCAAGACAACTGCATACAGCAGGACCCAGCGTTGCAGAGCAAGACATGGGTGAGGTGGAAGGGATGAAAAATGAAGGAGGAGTGCACTGATTTCTGCCTAAAATGTTATTTCAGCAGGGACTTGTGGTTCACGTCCTGCAGCAACAGGCAAGTAAATTTACTTGGAGCACAGGGGCAGAGTGGCAGCTGGGCAAGTCTACAGTGCAAAGATGCAGGGCAAGCAATTAGCAGGACAGTGATACCACCCTCAAGCATGACCTTGCATGCCAGGCCAGGCTTCTACACCAGCAGAAATCCTAATAAGGAGACATCGATTCATCTGCACCAGCACCTCGCAGTAGGGTGCTGCCCCGATTAAAGGGGAATGGAGTTGGGAAAGGATAATCTTCATTAAAAAATTAAATCAAAAAGCAAATAGGAAAAGTCCAGTTATCCAAGGGAAGAGGGAAGAAGTTGTTAATCTATGAAGAAATCTTCCAAGATTCTTCCAAAGGACAAGAAGAATCAACTCTAATGGTAAACATACCATAAATGAACTTGCTTATTTTAATTATTCCTAAGATATTTAAAGAAAATAAATAGCCACATTTTGCTTTAGCCATCCTGAGTTAAGTTTTCAATAATGTATCATTTTCAATTTACAGTCACTATGTTGTTGTTCTGGATATATTACAACTATTACTATAGTGTATTTTGTAGTAATTTAGGTTTGACTAAAATATATAAACAACATTCTGCAAGAGTAGAACTTTTCTGCCTAACACTCTTTTTGGACTCCCAGAGAGAACCCGAGGGCATGAAGAGACTGCAAAGTCGTTTTGAGAGAGTTCTTATAAAACATGGGCATTTAGAAAGCAAAAACAAATTACTGGGAGTAATAACATAGGCTATAAATGAGACAAATAACTCGTTCTCATTCAGAAACACTGCTGCCAATGCTCTAAATTATCTGCCTCAAAGTGATGATGTCAGAACTTTGGATGCTGCTGCACAAGAGGTGCACCCCAATGCCATGCAAGGAAAGGTGATACCCTCACAGGTGGGTGCAGTTTCATTTCTGACATCAGGAGGCATGAAATAGTGAATAAGAACTAAACTGCTTTGTCTGAGCCACATCTCCAGTACAAGGCATGCACGAGAAAAAATCCAAATGTCTTCTACCCATGTTTTAGTAGCATTAAGCTAAAAGGACCTCAAAACTGTGCATAACTACCACATAACAAAAGAACAGTATGGAAAATGACCACCTGTACACTACTAGAGAAATGTCCCAGCTGTTAATTTAGAGTCCAAAGCTAAGTTTTACTGGAGTGAATTTATGACTGCTCATTATTTAACTTAGTCTAGGATCATAATTACAGATGGTACTCTAAGGCGAAATCCCACTGATGGGAAACAGCATCATTTGAGACTTCAGCAAAGAGTAATCAGACACCTTTGGGGAAGTAATCAGGCATCTGTGAAAGAAAACTCTGATGTCAAGAGCCTCTCACATGGGATCCTTGTTTAAGTGTTGCAAGGCTTGCAGCACGTTTAATGAGACAGAAAGGTTAAAGGTTTTTGGGGTTTTTTGAGTGTAAAAAAACAAAAAGCAAAAGAAATAACATTTGATGTAATCAGCAGCAAAACAAAATGGGCAAGTATTGTTGCACATGGAGTACTTCCTGAAACAAGGAAATGAAACACCTTTTCCTCCTCAGTTTCCATGCCTACACCTTTACTGAAGCAGGTAGTGTTTTGTAAATACATCTCTGCTTGATGAGACAACATGTGAAAGTAGTAAGGATCGTGCAGACTCAGATCCCTGAACTGGATGAACTTTTATGTAAGAATTCTATTTGCCCCTGAAGAGCAACATGCACTATTATACCAATAAAGAATTAGCAATCCCTCTAGCAGAGCTTCCTGAAAGCAGCTTGGGAGCTTCAGGAGCACAATATATGATGTAACAGAGCAACACAGTCCTGATCCACAGAGGACAGGCTACAGAAGAAAGGAGTTGCTTTTAACAGAGATGATCATGTGCAAAAAGTCAACCACTACCACTGTCACTGATACCTACAATGTCTGATTAATATTTTACAAATGCATTCCTGGTTTAGTATGTCTGTACAGAGAACTTCTAACTTTCCAAAACTTTACATAAATCAGTACTGTAACATGGGTGAGCCCTCTTGTTAAATATTACAGGCCTGATGATCTGCCTGATTTAACATCATGATCACTGTATACCTTGGAGCTCTGAAACTTTCATCTTCCTAAAAAATATCATTGTACAATGGTTTATTATCTATCCACTAGTTGCTATAATTACACAGCTAAACAGCATTTAACCTGAATAGTACATTTCTGAAATAAGATCTTTAAAGATCATCTGTATGGTTTCTTGAAATAGCCCCAGGGTCAACTTAGAAATTAAGCTCAGCTCATGGGCTCTGATTCAGCAAAGGTCTTATGTATATGCTTTTATCCAGGAATACAAGCAGTCCTAAAGAGAAGTGTTTTAAATCAGCTTTAGCCAACAGGACAAAGGTATGGAATCAAGGAAAACTCTTCTTGCTAAACTCTGACACATAAGAAAATCTGGAATTTTCACTTCTAAGTGAAAAATTAGCCCTATTTCAAATTAGCTAAAGTATTTTTCACCATCTTGTATTCTGATGATTGAAAACACCGTCCCTCTCTTTATTGCCTCTTTAAAATTGAAAAAAAGAGGAGGGAGATGAGAGTAACTGCAAAACAAAAGGCTGGTAACACTCACACTGGTTAACAAACTGGATCCAACGGCAGTGACAGTTTTGGTTGACCTCAAATACCCTTTCCAAGAAGATATTTTGTTTACCAGATGCCACTGCTGTCAGGGCTTTGGTAAGGAAATACTCAGAGGACTGGCATAAAGTGGGAAGTAGGTTTCCTCCAGTGTATCTGCAGGTTATGCTACTGGTCATGGTCCTGTGACCTGAGGTAGCTTTGACAGCTGGGAGAAAAGACATTCGTGTTTGGTGCCAAACTGTTCAGGATAGCACATTTGCCAATGGACAATTGCAGAGCTGCATCACTTTGTGCTGATCTGAAATTCCCTATTCACTGGGGAATTCTGAAAATTATTCTCAACATTATGCAAATTGTTCTGGGCACATTTTCCTCCAAAATAAGAAAGGCTTACATAATGAACGCTACACTGTTTTCCAGATTAGCAACACTGCCCACTGACTTAATAGAGTGTGACAGAGGAAACAAATTGCAAAAATTCACACCGACAAACAAACCCGAACTTCCCCTCCAGAGCTGAAGACCATCACAAACCATATCACCTTGCAGCAAGTAAAAGACACATTTTCGTGACCTTGCCTTTTTCTACAACACACAAATCAAGAACAGGGAGGGCAGACAAGAGCCAACATGTGACAGCCATTGGTCACATTGCTTAATGCAATGTGGAAAGCATTGAGGTGCAACCATGAGGTATGCAGAGGAATCTGCATAAATAAATTTGTAATGGTAAACCTACACTCTTATACTTGCATGCAAGACTGTCTGGCTGCAAAGCACTCCAGACACTCGGCTTCTCAGTTCTTTTGCATGAATGACACTACATAAAGAGGTACTGTATTTACTAGCTGAATAAACAATAGGTTTTGCTTTCACTCAAGTATTATAACTTCAACTCATTTCATTTATGTGTCAGTAGTTCAGAATGTGCAGTGGACCAGGCACATCATCACTGTTCACCTTCGTCAAAGAAGGGGCCAGAAACATCCACGTTGTT
Organism: Campylorhamphus procurvoides; assembly: GCA_013396655.1. Taxonomy (NCBI): domain Eukaryota; kingdom Metazoa; phylum Chordata; class Aves; order Passeriformes; family Dendrocolaptidae; genus Campylorhamphus; species Campylorhamphus procurvoides. The sequence goes on along the minus strand of WBMV01003161.1, from coordinate 1,534,702 downwards.
ATATCTCTGGAACAGCTATATCTCATCCCTGTAACCTTTGGAGGATATACTACAATCCATTTTGTGTTAGCAACACTGCAGCAACCTATTTATTTTTAAGTTCATGAAAAAAATGCACCTATTTTCAGTGTCCCCTGGTGTGCACAGAAAGTGACATGCTGACAGAGCTGGTACAAAATGACTGGCTGCCCAGCCATTAGCCTCCTATAGCAAAAGCTCAAGGGAAAAAGAAATCACCAACTCTAGCACCATCCCTGCCATCAGATGGCATGCTGAACATCATCAGACCACAGGAAATGCATGTCCCCCACCTGAGGGTCTCTTCTGAGTATGTCATAAGCTCAGAAACCCAGGCAGGCACAAGTACAGAGCATTAAGGTACCTGGACACAATGGGAGAGGACCTAGAGAGAATCTGCTCAGGAAACCAGTCCCCAAGCACAGCAGGTGTCAAGTACCCAAGCATCAAGCTAGCTATCTAAACATGGACTAGTGGTTGTGCAGCTCCCTTGCTCCTCTAGACTGGCTCTCATTATGTTAACTAAACCATTTAGAGATCAGAGTAAAGGTGTATCTTGCCAGTTATTCAAGTGCTCCGTTGGTCTCGACACTTCCAAATTCAACATCAGCCCATTAACTACAGACCTTAGTGTTTGTAATGCTCTTACAAAATTGTGAGTTTCAGTTATTTACTGTGGTGCTGAAAATTACCCAAGGCATCTTTGTCATCTTAAAAATGATCCAGTGAGGTGAGGAATATGCAGGCATGTAGCCAAAGCAGTAAAATCCTCTTGAATATTATACCACATGTACCAGAGGTATCTTGGCTGCAATCAAAATAAAAACTAGTCAGTTTTGTCACTTTTAACATAATGTAACCCATTAACTTTCATCACTGCTCTGGGTAAATAATATGTACGCAGGATATAACTGAAGAAATTACAGACACATGTTGCTGTTACAACACTGATTGGAAACTGCAGGTCAGAGCATCCGAGCGTAGCAGGGTTTCTTCATTCCCAAGATCTCCTTCTCATTTCTGATGTAAATTCTCTGTCCCAAGGCTGCCTTTAACGTACAGGAGGTTTGTGGATGTGTATATTTTATATATATATTTAAATATATAAATAAATAAGCACGCTCACAGAATAATGAGCTCTGAGAAATACACTCTCCCAGCACACTCCTGGGAGGGTGAGGTTGCTGAATGCAGCTGTTTTCATGAATCACGTCCTCTAAAATCTACACTTTCTGTGCCTGGCCAGGTGAAAATGCCAGGTATGAAAGGGAAGCCTGTAAATCTGCTTAGCTGTTTCCTTCTGGCAAACCACCCCTCTCTCTGCTTTACCTCTACCCAGAACTGGTTAATCACAAAGCACTTTGCAAGACTGAAGACTGGGAAGTACATGTCATTCCTCCTACCTATAAATACCACCAGTCAGTAAAATAAAGGCAAATAAAGGTAGTAAATGATATTTATTTCTAGTCTTATTTTATCCAGTATGCATTTCTCTCAGAATTTCTGATGTGCTCCTCTAGCCAGGGCTGTCTGTGCCAGCATGACTGCAACCTCCTTCCCACCCCCCTCCATCCAGCTCATTATCCGGTGTCTGACAGAAGCAAGCACCAGCTGCTCTACAAAAGGCACATGAAATGCTTCAGCAAGACGTTAGAAAATCACCTGCCTATAAAGAAGAGGGTTTTTTCCTCCTGTTACCATTACCAACAGACTGATACAAACGCTGAATTGAAAGGTTGAAAGTTCTTCAAAAGTCTTGTTAGTGTAGAAATGAATCCCGTAACCACATCTGGATACTCTATTTCCATTCAAACACCCAATGTGTCAGTGCTAATGGGGCTAGATTTTTACCTCTGTCCTTGTCCCTTCGTGTTTCCCTTTTGCCAAGCATCTTTAGGGCCCTACAACCAGTTGGCAGAAACAGGGACACCACCAGTTTGAGACTCACATATTCTAGGGCTTTATGGCCATGGCACCTTGTGACAGTGAATTTCATAGCTAATTGCAGCATAAGCAGGATTAGTTAATTTACTGACACATGCCAACAAGGAATGCCAGCATAACCTGCATTATTTCTTTGGTAGCTCACAGCTGTCCTCAACACCATTTGACAACAAAGTAGACCAAAACAAAATTCTCCTATTAGACAAGTGTAAAATTCTTAAGTATAACCTACCTTTGGAAGCTTCTGTGCCGAGTGGGTTTTCCAAGATGTCTGTCATATCTTGGTTCCAAGCATCCTTCACAGCAGACTTAGATACCTTCCTGTTGTTCAGTTTTTGCTGTGGTCGGAAGTTATTCCTCAGGTACTCCACGGACTTGACATGGTCTTGCTGTTCAGTGGTGAAGATGGAGTAGAATGCCTCCAGCTGATTGTAGCCATCATGGCAAGGGAGAGAAAGGACGTTGATTAGAAAAACAATGTGGTGAAATCCGGGTGGCTGATAAGACAGTAAATGGGAGGAAGTAAAATGTTGATGCCAAGACTGATAAACCACATGGGAAGTCAGACTGCCCACTGAAATCTGTGCCAACCGCCTTATCTCGGCACAAGGCTTATCCTGCCCAACATGGGAGAAGGCCTTTTAGCAACCTGTGGACGTCTGTCACGGACAAGGAAACATTTGCCCTTAGACCCCTTGTCTGGAAGGTTTTTGGGTGTGACACAGCCCTTCCAAACCCTCCTCACTGCTGGCACTGTTTTGTTTCGCAGTATCACCTCAAAAAGTGCTTCCAGGTCATTCCACCCCACGAGCTCTCTCCTGGACAAGGCAATGCTGCCTTATCTCCAAATACCTTACAAAGTTTAGCTGCCAGGCTAAGCTTCACAGACAGCTCGCGCAGCACTTTTAGGCACAGCTAGATTATACTCCTCTGGGAATAAGTTTCTTCTGTTGGATTCAGATCTGAGCTATTTATAAGAAAACGTATTAACCTGTAAGAAAGAACTGTAATTGGAAAACTTTTCTGTTACTTCGTATCTCAGTATTTCTTAGGAAAAAACCTCTAGCAAACTAAGGTCAAAATATTTTCAGCTAATGTTTTTCTCGCAGCTATCAAGGCCAGTATAGCATTTACTATTACCTTGGTATAATTCAGGTCAAGAACTAGAATTAGTTACGTTGCTGGTGGAAAGACGGAGCAAGACAGAGCAGGGAAGGAATCAATCCTGGTATTGTTTGCATCACATCGGTTACACATATTGATAGTATGGATTTTGGGAGCACAGAATCTGACCCAGGACTTCAGAAAGGGAGTTGAGTTACGTTTGCAGCTTAATGACAAGTCACTCTAAAAGCTACACCCTTTTCAATAAGTGCATCTGCTCTAAAACCTACAGAGAAGCATGGGAGCCCTGAAACAAGTGGGAAGACTCATCCTAGTAGCCTCAGTTCATAGTCCTGATAAAAATAATCAGAGGAAGGTGTAACAGAGCAGCTGAGCATCCTCTGCTGAATCAAGAGACACTCGCTACCACTATTTAATTTCCTTTCAAACCAGTAATCTGAGCCCCCTTCAGCAGAGAGACAGTGGGAGATGCACAGAGAGGATGAGTTCCCATTGCAGGCAGGGAGTTCAAGTGCCACTTCCAGGCTTGCAGGTACTGCTGGTGGGATTTGCATGGTGCTCTTTCTGCATCTTAGATGGATGTCTCACTCCCAGGTTCTCAACTGCAATTCTCTCTTGGATTCTTCAGGGAAACAGCTTGAAAAATCTTGAAAACCGTTTCCTAACTATTAGCAGCAAGCCCTCCAAAGCCTTGAAGGAGAGGTTAAAAAAGGGGTAAAGGAACTATTAATTTAAACTTTTGCATTAAGAAAAAAAACCCAACAGATGATCCTGATGTGGCCTTCTATAAAAGCACAGCTCAAAACTTTTATGCTTATTTATACACCTTTTGCACTTCATGCACTGGAAGCAGTTTTGATGAAGCCAGGTAAGAGGGCTTAAGGTGACCTTATAAAAGCTCAAGAACTTGGGTAGCAACTGCTTCTCTGCAGTCAAGTCTCTAGGCTTAGACATCTATGACATTAATTGAATTTTCAAACTTTCAGAGAGAACTTTTAAAATATTTTCTTCTGCCATGCTCCCTTGGGGAGGTATAATTGTATTTTAACAACTGCCAATTCAAACATGATTTTTAACCTTCCCCTTTTTGTGTGTTGAAGTATATATAAGTCATTTCAACCTCACTTTCACTATAAAAATATTATCTATGACAAATTAATTTATCTATAGCTGCCAGGAAAAAATATTATAAGATCTGCAGTCAAGGAGCTACATTCATGCTCGTCAAGGAGTACAAGTACTCAGTTCGGAAGAAGAAATTAAAAGCTCTTGTAAGACTATTGTAGATACAGGGAAACCTGACCTAAAACTCTGAGTCATGCAATTATAAACCATTAAAGCCTGATGTGTAGCTTTCTAAGGGCTGGATATACAAATGGCAATTAAAAATACTGAAACTGTTATAAGCACAATGAGCTACTCTGAGGTATGCATTACGAGAGATAATGCCATGCTTTGGGCCATTGAATGCACTTAGCTTTACAATGCATCTGCAGGGTGACACAGCTTGTCCTGTTTTGTTGTCTAATTATCAGGAAAGATGATGATGATGATGATGATGGAGGAGAGGGAATAAAATAGAGAAGCCTCCACAAATGGACCACTTCAGTACTGTCCTTTTTACAGCAATGTATTTTGCACAAAAGCAAGGATTTAATTGGAACAGCAACAAAGCTTAAACAATATCACTTTCCTCCCCTGGGATTACAGGCTGCTTCACGGGGTTTGTGATAAAGAAGGTTAAACTATGGCAATGGATTATGTCGCACTGTTTCTGTTAGAGGAAAAAATAATAATCATAGCAGTGGCAGGGTGGCAGGCTTTTAAAATACACACATCTAGAGCTGCTGGGTGGGGGGAGAATACTATTATTTATTCCACATGTGTTGTAGTATCAATGAAAGTCTGTCTTACACACAGAATTCCCAGCCCTTCAACCACACACACATGCACAGAGCAGCACGACGCCAAATTTTAAAGGCAGAACTTGGCACAGTTACTACTGTACAGCACGGGAAAGGAGCTATGCCAGCATAAAGTACCTTTATACTGACAGCTGTAATTGGTATTTATCAGTTTATTTGCATTTTACCAAAAAGAAAAAAGAAGTCATGACCCACCTGATGCACACACGGGGTATAAAACTGACTGTGGGCCAGGCCTCGCAGCCACCAAATAATAAACAGTAAACTTATTGATGTAGTGAAAAGCTACAAGGGATTGCAAGTATCCTGTGGGCAAGGACAGAATTCAAAATGATCTCGACAATCAGAGAAATAGCCTGAAAAAAACAAAGGGTCTGATTCAAACAGGACCATGTGCAGAGTCCCAGGCTCCAGCCAGAACTGGGGGCTGCCTGGGGGCACGATGTGCTCAGCACTGCCAGAGAGCTCCAGGGAAAGCCTCCAGCAAAAGGGTTCCTGCTGACCAGGAGCCCAACACGGGCAGTACCGTCATGCTCTTGGGAAACAGGCAAAATAACACCAGGACAGGTGGCTGGAGATAGGAATCCTACCATGTTCCTCAGCCTCTGGAGGTCCCCAGCTGAAGCACTGAGACACAATTTGCCAAGAAAAGATGAGAGAGTCTAAGGGAGAAGCAAAGAGACCTAGAAAACATGTAAAAAACCCCTGGAGCAGGCACATGGCAATTGCCTTGCATACTAAGGAAACCTTTGAGCACAGTATCTGTCAGTCGGGATCACCCAGTGAACTGTTCATTTGTGCTTTACAGCATTAGTGTATGTAAGAAGTTTGTTTTCAGTGGCTCATGCCAGATGAATAAAAGGCAAGACTAACCCCAGCAGGTTGACTTTCTAAAGACAACAGTCTTACAATGTCAAAATACACTGAACTGGCAAACATTTGACTCCATCTCGCCATTGCTTTATCAGGAGCATTCTCCAAACCCCAGACATTGTGTCTATTTGCATTAAAAGCTGCTATGTGTTAATTTTCAAGATTTGTGCACCAGCTCTCAGAGCACATAATGGCAGCTTTACTGTGTTATAAAAACAGTTAAGCATGGAAAATTAATGGAAAGATGTCTTTTCTAATGTAATTAGTTCAAATTACTAAATCTGAGCAGAACTGAAATCGCTCACTTTACTTTGAAAAGAAAGTTTCAATTAAAAAGAATAAAAAGGAACTTCATGTAAATATTTATACCGTAGCTTAATTTAATCTTAACAAAAAACAATACCAAATAAATCACTGAAAGGAAACTGGGTTTCATGTTGTACTGTCTTCTCAAGACTGGTGGCTCATGTTCAGAAACAATATTACTTAAGAGAATAAAAAAAAAAAGTCACCGACACTTCCTTTTTTGTCAACAGAAATATTTGTGTTCTCAAAATTAAACTGGCGGGTTTTGAAAACACTGTCTTAAGGAGGGCAAATCAAGAGATGGACTTCCCTAACAAAATAAACCCACCTGATGGTAAGAAATGGGAACAGGCTTCCGAAAAACGATCCACTCCACGATCTCGCTGCACGGAGGAGTAGTCAGGGAACCTGTGTAGCGGTAGTAGCTCCCCAGCGAAGTTGGCAGGAGTTCTCTCAGCACAAAGGGATCCAGAAAGGTCTCCTTCTCTGTGGGGAAGATTGACAAGCAGAATTACACTTTTTTTTAATGTGTCTTTAAAACAGACATCACACTGCTAGGCAGCCTAACAAGGTGTAATGGCAACAACATATTTTATCATGTATGTAACGAAAGATGGGAACACCCTACCAGAAAGGCTCTGAAAGAGCTGAAGCATGGATTATTAAAAGAGCAGCCAAAATGCTAGTCAGTCCCATACTGAACACACCCCCTCCTATTTTGAATGTCTGCAGGTGTGAAATGCACTTGCTATCCCACGGGTGTTTGTTAGCATAGACACAACACTGTATTCAATGGTTCCAGCACTCGGTACATGGCAGTCATTGGGCAGCGTATCCATCCCATCCCTGCCGGTTGGGGAACATGATGCATGAGTGGGATCAGACCCTCAGTGGAATACAGAGATGGAAGAGGCAGAGCCAAACTTCTCAGGGAGCTGCCAGGCAGACAAGCTGAGGAAGAGAGATACAGGGAGCTCATCCTGGTGCTCAAAGCAATGTCCACTCAGTGCTCACACGGGACTGCCTGCACCAGCCATACAGGCATTGCCAGGGTCCTGCCAGGCACAGTCAGCACAGCACCAGGAATGTTTCAGAGGTAAAACTGCTGCCTCTTCTCCAAAATGCAAGAAACTCCTTCCTAGGGTCCAACAGTCCAGGGACAAACCTTTCACTCTGAGAAGCTCCCTGGACAGCCTGAAATGCAGACCTAAGCACTGGAAGCATTTACCTTCAAGTAACAGTGACAAGCTGGTAATATTTAACACTGTGAAGAAAAATAAATAAACGAAAGGAGGGAACAGCTGCAGGCAAGACAATTTCCCTGCCATCCCTGAGCATTTATCCTCTGCAATTTATGTTGACTCACAGGCTGAAGTGGCCTCTCAGCCTGTGCAAAGGTGCTCGCTGCCTCTGGGCATGCTGACACACGAGGCTCTACATCTCTATTCCTCACTTTCAATATTTCTGCATGCCTCCAACAGGAGTCCACATTGGGGCAGAGGGAACTCTTTTCTCTCTGTCTCCCCAGAGCTGCTAAACAAACCCACCACCCCCTCTTCCCGCCCCAACAGAGTGCAGAAGCAGGTAGGCTGGTGATTGACACACACGTCTTCCAAAAAGGATGAAGTCTGCAGAATTCACTTCCACAGCATCCCAGAGTCTTCTAGAAGTCTTGATCAAATCAGGAGCTGCCTCTACCTCTGAGCAGCAGTCTGATAATCAGGGATTTTTTTCTTTCCCTGATGCTGCAAGGTGCCAATGATACATGCACTTCAGGTAACTTCTATTTTCTGCACAATATCAACAGGTGCACAATGTTTTCATAGCCTTTGGCATTTCAAAATATGAGTAATTCTATTAAAGCCAAGGCTATACTGCAATCTCTTCATTAAGAATTCCTTTTCTCCTAATCCAAGTAGATTTCAACCTCTTCTGCATCTCCCAAAAGTAAACAAACAAATAATAAACCAGATTTTTTCCTCATAGTAGCATACCTCTGGGGAAAAAACTGTGCTTAAAAAATAAATACTAAAATATATATGATTGGCCAAAGTTCAAAGAGATTCTAATCAAGAAGTCATAATCACAGCAAAAGGTCATATTTAATTTGACTGTCTCATTTTTATGCAGAAAAACTTGGTTAGAAAAACTGCAAACTCAGTCACAGGACTTGATTTCCAAATGCAGCACACACAGCTCGACACCAGCAGCTTCCTATTTCAGAAGGTGCCTCTCTCTCTGTCTACGGGAGCCGAGCACACCGCGGGCCACGGTGAATCCAAAAGAGCACTTGGCCATGCAAACATCCTCTTTGCATTAACAGCCAGGGACTGCACACGAAACACATGGAAGGCAGAGGCACATTTTGAAAAGTGCTTTCCTCTCGAACTTAAGAAAAAATACTTCAGTTCAAATTAACAATTTAACTATTTTAAAATTTTGTAATCTTTTATTTAGACTGATGGGATCACTTAAGATGTGGATAAACACTGAAAAACCACGAATATGGAATATTCCTTTGTCAAAGGCTGGCAGGAGAAGGAAGCTCATTTTACACTTTCAAGGATTTTTGTGCCATATGCTGACAATATTATATTTTAATAATTAATTGTTCATCAAAGGAAAAGATGAAGAACAGGGATGCTAAATTCAAAGTTATTCAAATTGCAAAAATGAATAATGCATGACTTTTATATTAAATACACACTGTATTAAGTAGTCTACATTTCATCCAACTCTGTCTTTCATTTTTAAACATTTTGAACTACAATATGAATAATCAACTAAGGGAAGCTTATTTAGACAGAGAAATACCTTATTTGAATGCAAACTGGAAGTATCCGAATACGATTAATTTTTGGTTATCAATTAGGGAGGGTTTTTTCCTAAGCATTTAAAAAGTCATAGTCAACTGTGAAAAAGACTATTTCTTGAGGAAAAAGTAGCTTTGCTAATACACAGTTTAAGTAGGGCAGGGTGTACTCGATCTAATTTTTCATGGCTACAAGCAACATTTTAAGTTTGCATTAATGAATTCCAAAGATTAAAATAAAAAATACATATAATTGGATTAAATTACTTCTAAAATAGATGATAATCAATTGATTATGCTTTAATAACCTAACACTTTTGAAAACAGATCATTCATTTATATTGCTGCCATCTAAACGCATGGCGCACAGTTTTAGAAATCAGAGAGATCTTCTTGTAAAGCTTAAAGAAAAAGGGACTTAGAAATTCAGGAGTCTACCTGCCATATCCTTCAAGAGCATATAGAAACAGTAAATGCCATGACATTTCTAAGAGCTTGAGACAGGTTTGAAAATGAGATTTTTGAAGTCATGTCACTTTAAGAATTTCAACCTTAAATCATTTATTGTTGTTGGTAAAACTGGAAGGAGAATAATTTCCAGGCTAAGCAACAGCATTCACTGAATATCACAGAAATATTTTATATACATATACAAACACACACACACACACATATATATATATACAAACACACATATATATAATTCCTACTAGATGAGAAATAACAAGGTTGGAAATTCATAACAAACCTTTCTTCACTGTCTTTTGTGAACAGTTCCCATTTCCATTTACAGTGCTTGGGGTGGGCACAAACTGTGCCCAAAAGGCTGGGAACAGAGTGGGGAGAGGAGTTTCTAGGAGGGAGAAAGTAGATAAGGCTGGAAAGCATGATTGAGGAGACAGCATTTACTGACAGGTACTAGGAAATAACTGGCAGATAAAAGCAATAAAAGACACCAAAGTAAACATGTGTTCACCTGCAAATACCTGTGAACCACTGCAATCAGTGCTGCAAAACCTGCCCAGGAACCACTTGCTCATTCTCACACACAAACCAGAGCTACACACCAGAGCGGTCTCTTTGGCTGCTCCTTGTCCTACTCCCATCTCAGCACCTGAGCTCCCAAGCAGACATACAAACCCAGGAGAGCAGAACCCCAGAGACTGTAGCCCTGAAGACAAGGCCCTCCAACTAGAGAGCATTCCTCTGGGAAAGAACAATAAACCTGCTGCTGCCACCAGCACTCCCAGGTGATGCAGCAAAGAGCAGCATCCGAAACATTCACTGAGATTCCCCACTAATGCAGAGAATTTTATCCCCAGGTAACAAACAGCAATGCTTTCTTTGCAGCACATGTGCTTGGAAAAACATGCTCACTCTAATATCCCCAAAGGTAAAAACAGCAAGCACCACAGATTTGCTGTTGACCATTAAGACAATGAACATGACATTTAAACTACTGAGTGTTCCATAGCATAAAAGGACAATATGGTATTTCAACCCTTACATTCACAAAAAACAATTAACAGAGCCAGCTGGTAACATATTTGACCTTCTGATACGACATTTATGTCTACCTCTTGGTCCTTCTCCCACATCAGCAAGTGAAAAGTCACACCCAGTATATTCTTTGGTCGGGCTGAGAAATCTCCCTGCTGCTTTGCATGGGTCAAAGGGTCATTTTCCATACAACCCAACCCAAAGGCAGAGCAATTGCAGGCATGCTTCAAAAGGCTGACCTATTTACACCTCTCTGTCAAGTCATCACCACTAGATCTGAACTAATAAATTGTGCACAACAGTTTTCTGAGCAGAAGGGAAAAAAAAAAATCAGGTCTTAAACCAGATACCAGTAGCGGTTCTTCACCAAGTACTGCAGTTTACACAAACTGATGCCAACAAATATTATGTTGCGAGAGCCATCAGTTGAACATTTTGCCTTCAAGGACTGACTTGCTAAAAATACATTCTGTAAGTCACTGGATAAAGATAGACCTGAATCTTAACCAAATCACTGTAGAGCAAGAGGCTTCTTGCAATATGCAGGTAAACAGCACTCAACTATCTGTGATCAGAACCCTTTTAAATCTAACAGGAACTTGGATTGGACATCACAAGAAAATAACTATATGCCAAGTCCATTTATATCTCATGGAATGCTTTGGGACTTTCATCGTGCTTTTCTGTAAGAAAACAGGAACTTGGCTGCATTGAAAACAATATCTTAAAATGAGCTTATTTCCAAAATTAACGTATGTGCAGTGCCTGATAGGTGGAAACGTTACCCAGCTACACTTTGAATAACTGAAATCTGCAATACCAATATGAAGAGCTTTGAAAGTCTCCCAAATTTGTTAAACAACGTTACTGCCAATTTCATTTTCACAATGAGCCAAGACATTCTAAAGCTTCTGCATTCAAACATTTAAAAAGCAAACACACAAAAATAATCAAAAGGACACCATGTCGCACACCCACTGAGCCAGAACTCCCCAGATAAAGCAGGCTGCACAGCACAGCCAAGGACCAGACTCACGGGGGTGATTTCAAAGATGAGATTACAAATATTACATGTTACTTTAACCGAAAAGATCAGCAGATGAGTACTTGCTGTGTAAATCCCACAGGAGGAGCAGTTTCTGACAGTCCTCTGTACTCAGGGTAATTCGTGTCATTTATTGTGCAATTATTTTTCTTACTTTTATTTAGTTTTTTTTAAAAAAACAGAGCCTCTGCTGAGCAATGTGAGGAACTGTAAGGACACAGAAAGAATAGCATGGCAGGGAGGAGGGGAATGAGATAATAACACAGTCCTGCAGACTAATTTAATCTGAGACAACCAGTGAGTGGTACAAAAAAACAGGAGGAAAGAATAAAAAAAGCAAGTCTTTTATTCACAGAAAAGTATTTCTGTGCCAGGTGTTGGTTTCAGGCTTAATTTTCCTCACTCCCTCCCTTAAAACAACTCAGGAGGCAAAGGTTTAGCTGGGGAGGAGAGGTCTTAACTCTTTAAAGAAGTAAAATGTAATTCTGAGCCTTTAATGCTTAAGCAGTGCTGATGCAGAGCAGCTGTTGCCCTTCTAGACTTGGAGGAGACTTCTCTAGGTTTCACAAAACTAACCTGAGGCAGAGGTACATGTGGAAGTAATGAGGCTGGAGAGGCACAGAAACAAAGAAATGCAGAAGGGGCACCAGTGATAGGAAGAAAAAGAAACTATGATGAGTTTAGAGAAGAAGATCCCTGGAAAAAACTGGACCCTGGCAGAGGTTGAAGGGAAGCAGAAGAGCGTGAGCTTTTCACATCTACTCCAGTGGAACCAGAGCAAAACCACCCATCCTCAGACTTCCCCACCCCTCTGTTCTCAGCGAACGTTCTCAAAACCCACCAGCAAGGCACCCAGCTACTCCTCCCTGCAGATGCTTTGTTCACCTTCAGCATCAACCTTAATTCTTAACTTTTAACAACTGCAATCTTCTTTTTGTTAGTTTGAATTACGTTTTCTGCACAACGTATTAATTCTCTGTCAGCTCACTGCTCTTTATTGAGCCGTGACCAGCACTGCTTTCCCCTGAGCAGACAGGTGCAGGACCAGAGATTTCCAACACTTCCATCATGTATTCCTTCAAATGATACAGACCCCTGCAGCTGTGCACAGAGCTGCCCTATATAAAGGTGTGAACTTATCACCTCTGCTCTCATCTTCATTTCCCACTTCCCTCCTCCTCCCCTTTGCTCCACAGCAATCGTGTCCTGGCCCCTTTCACATGGTTACTCTGACTGTGAACACAAGAACAGATCAGAAAACAAAAGAATATATCCAGATCACCCCCAAGGAAAAAGAAATGCTCCTCCACGTTTCCTTCTCCGTTTAATGCACAGTGCTGTTCTCCTTTTGATGGCCCTTCCTTGTTCCAAATTGGGCTTTTCCTTTCTTCAAAGTTTCCCTTTCAAAGATGAGGTCCCACGGTATCACATCTAACCCTCACCCCTCTCCCCCACCTTTTTTCTCTACAACCCCTGGATTTTTGGTGCAGAAGGCAAACAGCTTTTCAGGTGGTGTTATGGTAAAAGTTAAAAACGAAAGAAAAAACCTGCCATGGTGCTAATGGTGTTTTCTTGTTATTATGCTTTCTGGTGTGACAGATCCACAGGGTAACTAACACCATCTAGATTGCTTCTTTTTTAGTGCTGATTTATTTTAACAAGTTATTCACTGATTTTTCACCTAGAACAACTGGAGAGACGTGCAACATATTTACTCTCTATCCTTTTTCATTATTAAAGCAATACTGCTTCCACTGTATTTTGGTAGGGTGTCCCCAGTAGAACCTGAAGCTTTTGCGGTCACTTGCCTGAACACTTCTTGCCCATCTCAAGGGAGTTCCAAGGCTACACTCTGCTCCATGCTGAGTTTCAGTTATGGCTTTTTAATAATATAAAAGCAGAAGAAAAAAGCAAGACTTTTTTCCACGCTCCCTTTTAAATAAACAAAGGTTCCTCTCCTCCCCTCACCCCACCTCACATTCACAAACAAGCAACAGATGCCACTGATTCACTTTGTACCTAGGCTTTTGATCTGGTAGCACTTTGATTTTCAGTGCTCACTTTTGACAAGGAAGGGAATAAGAGCCCCATTTTTTGTGACATTAATAGAGCCTTTTCTGCTGTGGTAATTTATTTGTGCTCTGCTAATAATTTTCTGCTGATCCGTGTAGATTCTTGATGACAACCACAGAGAACAGGACAGAGTGACAAAACATGGTTTCCATCACCCTGAAAGATCTTCCAGGGGCTTGGGGTAGCATGGGCTGCTGTTTCCTCTGACAACCTTTGCCTGCATGGTAAAACAGGACTGTGGTCCTGTGCTGGGAGAGGGTAAATACACACAGCCTCCAGCACTGGGGGCTGTCCCCAGGACTGACATCGAGAAGAGTCATTTCAATGCCTTGCAGGCAGCTGGTAAGAATAAGGAGAAGGCTTCTCTAAGAGTCTTACACACAAAACGGTACCAGAAAGGGCAAATCAAAGACAGCAAAGGTGGGAAAAGCAATGTTTCTGCTCCATCCTGCCAGGTGCTCCTCTGAGACCTTGCTGAAGCATGTGGCAGACAAAAGCTTTAGTAGCCATTTTAATGCAAATCAACCGTATAACACATAACTTGGTATTTCACAGTCCCCTATTCCCACCAGGGCACAATCATTCTCTCCGAGGCCTTGTGAGCCTCCTCAGCCCATGCACAAGAGCAGCTCCTTCCTGCCCTGTGCTCCTCAGCATCACAAGGAAGGACAAGGAGCAGCGAGGGGAGAGGGGCAGGGCACCCAGCCAAGCACATCAGCAGCAAAACAGTGGCAGAGCAGCCTGATTTGCAGCCCAAAGACCATCCCACGTGTGGTGTAAGCACAGCCAGGCACTAGTGACTTTATTACCTATGGTCCAATGTCCACTAATGACAGTGCATCATTCCACCAGCACCAGTATTGCTGGAGACCCTTCCCACCAGCTTTCATGATGGGAAAAGCATTTGAAGAGGAGTTAAAAAAGACCCCCAGCGATCAGAGCTGAAAGACACTAGCAAGTTAGCATCAAAAAAAATGCCTCTCCCACCTGCCCATACCCCATCCCTTCTCCAGAGAGGGCTGCCTGCTCCCAGCTCTTGGTCCCGGGTGGGCTCCGTGGCAGACGCACTCGCCATGTGCTCCACACCAGGGGAGGCAGGAGTGAGAATAGCAGCACCTGGCTGGAGGGAGGTGTGACAAGTCCTTGGCAGAGCACAAGACCGAAAGCAGTTTTAAAATCAGCAAGAAGCATCCAACAGCTCTTACAAGAGCCTCCCTGGCATTCCCGTGCCATTGCAATGCTCTCCGAGGGCGGATGCGGGAGTTGGGAAGCGTGGATGGTGTGGGAATGTGCTGTTCCAGCAGGAAGACATGGGGCAAACCCCAAAGTGTTATCATTGATCCAGACATTGTTAGGCAGTTTGGTACACCACGGTTTTCCTTCCAGCTAGGAAACTTTATATGGTTGCTCATTTAAAATTAAGGCTAATGTGGCATTAAGATTCTACAAAATTACGCCTGGAGATGAGGAAACAAAGTGAACTAAGTAGCGACAAAGCCTGTATTGATTTTTATGTGTCTGTGTCTCTATCATTGCTACTAAGCTGGTGACACTGTGAAGGGCACAATTATTTATGTTCCATCAAATTAGTGAGTAATTCAAATCCCTGACAAAATCTCAAGCAAAAATTGCTTTCACTTCTACAGAAAGTCCTTCTGACTCTGGAATTGTTCACTTACCCCAGGAAGGGCAGTGTAAGAAGACATGAAAAAAAATGAAAACTATGCAAGAAAAATTAAAAACCAGCTCATCAGTCACCAGTACCATCCCTACATCTACCTGAGGGTCACAGATCTGTCACCACTATGGGGACAGCATAGGAGCCCTATACAGGTCCCCATGCAGGACCTGTAAATGAAGAAATGAGGATGATGATGAGTGTTTGTGTGGGTGTGTAATTTCCTCTTTGAAGATGGGAGGATTGCAAGGAAGGAGTGACTGTTGAGCACAACTCATGAAGGATGCTCTGCCAGTTAAGAGAGAAAGGGATAAGGAAAACCAAGAAATTTTTGTTGAGACAAGGCACAAGGGAGAACTAAAGCTGGAAGCCTGGTGATCTTTCCAGCCGCCACAGGGTATGCAAACATGGCCTCATTTGAAAGCAAAGTAGTTATCTCAACATTCATATATATTCTTGATTTTTACATTCTAGGCATGTGCCTCTATATTGTGCCAACCACCTAAAACTAACACGAGCATGGAAACGTTATAAAACGCAAAGAAACTGAAGGTTTTAATTTTACTTCCTTTTGTTGGATTCCTGCTTGATCCAAGCACTCTATCAAAAAACCACAAGAGTTTTCCACTGTATTTCAGCCAAAAAGTCCATGTAGCCTTAGGGTCCACGGCTGCTTAAATGCAGCCAAATGGAAGGCAGGAAGAAGCTTTTCAGATAAATTCATAAAAATGTGCTCATGTAAGATGTAAGTAAATCACATCAAGAAAAGAAATGCAAGCGTCTGGAATAAAAACTCACATCTTTACTATTATTCCATATAATAACATTAAAAGAGAGATATGAGAATTCTTCACTGAAGCATTCCATCAATATTTAAGTTAAAGAGAGCGATCTCTTTGAACAACTGCTTTGCAGGAGGAAATTCCTTTACTCTAACCACCAAAAGAGTCTTAGAAAAGGCCTTTAATCAGGGCCTTTGAAACAGGAAGGAAAGCATGATTTTCCTCTTTTTCTTCCTTAATGTTTTGAAAAGGAAACAAGCTATTGAAATATATCAAGCGATTTCCTTTACTTGAAACACTAGCAGACTTCTGTGCATTGTGCGCAAAACAAAAATAAAAGCCTTTTATCCACCCAGATTTTGTTGCGGGTAGACAGCACCAAGATGGAGTGAGCATTATGTGGTCAGGGAATCACAGCCTCGGGACCAAGTCACATCCTACCCAAACAATTATTTTGGGCAATGGTATAATCCTCTTAGGAGACACTGGTGTGATTTTCCACGGGCGGCTATTTTGGCTGCAGAGTGAGAAGCATGAGAGGGAGCAGAAAAACCCACGGAGATGGCTAAAACGCTGTTGCACTTGCATGGGGCAGGAGGGCCTTGAAATAGAAAGCAGGTGAAAAACAAAACTAAAAAGAGATCCTAGTCCAGTTAGAGGGCAGCCAGAGTCAAATTCCACAGCCACTGAAGAACCCTTGCAGCCCAACTCGCCCTCGCTTTGCTTTTGCCAGCCTGTTTTGTTACCCAGCGTGAGTGAGGTAATAACACCTATTTCTGTGGAAAACAACACCAGTTTTTCAACTTGGTGTGTTGTTTTTATTTCACAGCAGAACACTGCAATTTATAAACAGCAAAGCCCAAGGAAAATTCTCTGAATGAAGGACTTTATGGTATGTTATCATTTAACCCGTTTTTCACTGAGTTTGGATTTATTGGTTTTCCCAGCTGCAATGTTAAATGATTCTGAAAGTAGAACAATTAATCCAAAATCCTATTTGTTTTAATCCAACACTGTCAACTAGTTTTAGGTTTGCAGTCAAGAGAAAAAAAAATGTTTGTTAAGCTCTACAGCACTAGCTAATGTCTAAAGACAATCTCAGAAAAGGTGCAAAGATGTTTTATCACAGCACTATAGATGGGATGGAGATTTATTATTGTACCGAGCACCATTCCAGCAGATGCCTTTTGAATTACAATGAGATTATTAAAACTTTACAAATCATTATATTAAAACCTGACAAGACTACTTTGGGAACCAGAGCATCTTGATGTCATTGCTGATGATGCATTACCTGTGGTAAGGCTTCAGGAAAATTCCTAAGTAAAAAATTGGTTATAAAAGTATAAAATATATTAATATTTATTTCAGTACCTGCTGTAAGTTCAAGGATAATAGGTATATGCATCAGAACAGCTGAATGACCATATTTATGTCAGCATTAGAAAGATGTTCATCTGCTGCAAAGTTTAATTAATTTTCGTAGATAGTTAATTTTCTGTTTCATTATCAGCTCCCTAAATTTGAAAGACAAATAATTTATAAACAAATAGAAACTTCAGAGAGGAGTATTTTTAGAGCAAACAGAAGATAAATAGCAGAGTGAAGCATCCACGCTGCCTTCGAAGTACTAATATGAATGATGTATTGCAGCAGGTTTTGATTGATAACTTACGCATTCCAGAGCACTGACTGAAAAGAAACAAATTGTTTACTGTTAACCCCAAACCACTTTCAGGTAACAAATGACTCTGATCTTTACCAATCAAATAATGGCTGTGATGCCCTTAAACATCAGTGAATGAGGAATGTGTAGGCTTACTGTGTCCTTCCAGGGGTGACCTGATCCCTTAAGGACAATATTCCTGCCCTTCTCCCCTTCCCAGCAAGAAGAAAGTTTAAACAGCTACTTACCATGATGTACGACGCCCTTCAACCCATGGATAATGGGATCCAGTGCTGAATTGTCCCTCTGACTGACCTACATGCAAAGGATACAGGATTGGTTACATCTACTCTGGCATCAGGCAGAACAGTCTCAGTTTAATCTTCTAAAGAGAAAAAAAAAAGATGTTATCTAACAAGATGCTTAGTTCTCACATTTACAACGGATCTTCACCAAATGCCAAAGATACATGGTGTAATAAAATAAAGTGAGGAAGGTTAAATCAAACAAAAGCATCCTCTGAATTCTTTAAAACATTAGCCACATTATCACCCCTGCAAAGCCTAAAAACACAGAGCTGATTTTTCTCCATCTACTTCTGCTTTCATAGAGGAAAACTGCTGTGATAAACAGAAGTTATCTTGGACCGGTTCATTCCTTACTGATATGGCCATAAATCTGCTGCTGCCACTGCAGTCAGTGATGCTGGACCCCTTTCAGCCCTAATGGAGTTGGGCCTTGGCATCTTATTGCTATTCATATTTTTAGGTTTATTTAATTTAGTGGACAAAGGAAAGGGAAAAAAGCTTTGTGAGAAGATCTAGAAAAAATCGGCAGTTTTTGACAATGTAATTGCCTGCAGTGCCAGACCAAAACCTGCAGCATTCCTTCTATCACCCAGCAATCACCCACGTCCTCTGCAAGGGTGAGATCCGGCACCAGAGAGAGGAGGGGAAGGCAGCAGGAAGGATTAACCCTGTTGAGCTCCACAACTTCCAAATTAAACCCATCACTTCAGTAAATTCCTTGCACACAGCCAAGGAATTTACAACCAATAATGCAATTTTTTTTTTTAACCTTTTGCCTCTTCAGAGGTATTGAAGGAATAACTCATAATATCTGTGAACATGTTCCATTATTTAAGTTACTTGCCAATTTACTTTTGGGAGATAAATACTGGCATGCATCTTGTTCATGGGGTATATTTTTCCTTTTTCCCTCCACCAGTCAGCTTCAGAACCTGAGCAGTGTTGATCGTTTCTGGATGGACTGCTCCCAGTGGGCAACACATCAAATGCAAAAGAGCTCCTCTGTACTTTACTGTCTGCCAATGACCCCAATGTCATGAGGAAAAGCAGAGTTTAATCACATTATGTCTATGTATCAATATATTCATAAAGGAGTGGAGACAAGAGAAGGAAACCCTGAGAAGGGACCTTGTGCACAGCAGGGAAGACACCATGGTGGGAAGCACAGAACCAGCTCAGAGCTCACTCTTAGGAAGAGGACATAAATGACAACAGCACATCCAAAAAATGTGTTATTGTAAAAATATCATAAATGTAATGACCAGACAAGAAAACTGGAATCCAGTGCTCAAGTTTCAAAATCACAAGCATGTCTCTTCTCATCCTTTCTCCCCATGACTAATTAGGAATCTTAGAAACCTCATTATCTTCTTAGTCAACTGCATTGAGACAAACCACAATAAAACACCTTTATTTTTTGTGTTCATTTGGCCTTTGAACTGCTCTGCTGTGTTCCCAACACATTTCCGTGCACTTCTCTGGAGACAAAATGGTTTGGTGTTGTAAATGGAAATTGAAAATTCTTTCCTCATCACAATACTCCAGAACTCGCAACGATCAGCTAAGGCAAGAAATGCAATAAAATTATGAAAGTAGCAAAAGCAGCTTTGAAATATATACAGCTTAGATGTTACTGGACATAATACTATTAGCCCTGAAGGCTGTAAGCCCTTTGAAGCGTGAACTTTTATATGCCCAAAGGGGTGCTCTGTACACTTTGGATCCTGTATAAATAATAATCACAGTACAGTGGACCCAACAACCCGCTTTGTAGGTTCTGTCTGGCATCTGACAAGTCAACAACAAACACTAAAACCACAGAGCCTGTTGTGAGGCACATTCCTGCATCTTTTCCATTTATCCAGGTTTCTCTAACCATGGCTAACATGAAAAAATAAAAAATCATTAAAATGCTACCAGTAATTAAATATAAGAATGTAAATCCTTGCACTGGACTTAAACAATATTTTATTTATTGCTGCCAAACCATAACCGGTAAAGAGGTTTATTTTGTTTACATTGGTTTTATTCCTGGTGACAGCTGCAATCAGTTTGAAGCAAGCAAATAGATAGAAAGAATCTTAAGGTTAGAACTCTTCCTCTTGGGATTTTGTGTCAAAGTAGATCAATCCTTAACCTCAGCTCTGGCGGCGCCCCTTTAATCTGCGGAGGTGGTATGGCTGTAGAGATGCACACAGTCTTTTTGATAGCACAGTCTGCAAATGTGCTGTGTTCTTCAATAGCATGAAATCAACAGGCACTTCTTTTCTTTGGGGGCTGAAAGCAAATGCTCCACGCATCTGTAGTCATGTTTTCTCTGAGGCTATAAGGAGTGGGATCTCATGTTTCCTTGAAAATCACATTCAAACAAGTACCACTTCCAGAGTTGTCAGTTCAGACCTGTATGGGATATAGCTTTATTTTCCTTGCAGATGCTTCTCCTCTTTTTTCCTTATACTCACACACAGTTCTCTCACACTTCATTACAACTGTTTCAGGATCTTAGCAAGACCACTAGAAAAGTGCCCAAAAGTTTTCTCATTGTGTGGAAGGGTTCAGACTTCAGAACGAAAGTATTCTTACATCTTTTTCTTCTTCAAATTCTTAAAAAAACCCAAACCAAAAAACCCACCTTGAATTTTCTCTTTTTCTTGCACTTCTCTGTATCCTTTTTCTGCCTGCATTCACAGAGAAAAGGAGGTTTCTGAAACCCAAAATGTCAAGTTCTCTCCCCATGGCTGTACATCTCTGGTTTAACTGGCCTGCAGCTACCACGCTGGTCGAGATCAGAGATTCACCCATACAAGAATCCTGTCTCTGACAACAGCTGATACTTAAAAGAAAGGAAGGGCAAAAAAAAGCTGAAGGAAAAAAAGGACAAAAATCTCCAGAATAAGAAGTGTCCTTCTGACCTGCTTTATGATTCCATGTCATGAAGCTTGAGCTTATATCCTTCTCCAAACTACTTTTATCTTTCTTTGTTATATAATATGTGCTACAGCAGTGTATTTTTATTATCTTATGAATACATCCCAATGCAAAACAGCAATAAATTCTTCAGATTGACTTTACATGCCGCATTTCTGCTCATGCCTTGGCTACAGAGTTACAGAAAGACCCTACGTCTGTAACTGGGTCTTGGCACTTTGGCTTCACCCAACAAACACCTGTCACAGCTGAGCAAAACTTCTCTTTTCCTGGGAGAGAAGAGTCACGAGTTTCCCCCTCCTCCTTCAAGACCCCAACACAGAAGAAACACCACGAATGACACTTCTCAAGCACAGGAGTTTCAGGCACAAACACAAACCTGTGATGCTGCTGGCCATGAACGTGCTGCACAGATGGAAAAGCATCCTGAAACTGCCCTAGAATACCCACAATACCACTACTACAAATGCTGTTCCCTGAACAAGATGTTTTTGCTCAAGACTGACTAACATTCTATAGGTCTGCAGTAAACAGATTAAGTAATGCTTGCGTGCATCATTTATAATTGAAAAATGCCTGTGATCCTCTTCAGCAGGAATAAATAGGTAACTATGATGTTAAGCACAAGGAAAAAACAAACACAGAGATATCATTAAGCAGTTTCCTGTGCTAACAGAGCTCTCACCATCGGGTAAATACGGGATGAACATGACATGAAGAAGTAAAATCTCTTTGTTTATCGTACCCTTTGGGTGACTTTGATACCTGGTGCACATGCCATTCCGAATAGAACAAATGGCTTGACATTAATGCAATGAACAGAACAAACATTTGCAATATAGGAAAAGGCAAGGCACAAGTGACCCCATTCTGGAGTCATAAACCAGGGATGTTCTTCCATGAAGTCATGGTGGAAATCATTACTTTGGACAGGTTAGATTTACTTACAGCTCCCACATCTGATACAGGGACTGAGAAATGATTTCTTCCTCAGTGAACAGGGTTGATCAAGTCATGAACTCTATTGACAACAGTGTTAACACCTCTCAGCAGCATAACCTGTTGTCCCCTTGCTTGAAGTGCTGTTTTTACAGCTCTGCAGCTCAGAGGCAAGCCAGGAAGCTCAGCACCTTCTCAGGATAAGGTTATTAATGCTCCAAAGAGGACCGTTCCAGCAAAGGAGCAAAGCAGGAGTGCAACAAGAGGACAGACAGCACCTCAGCCAGGCTGTCCAGGTCAGCATGGGCACCAAGCTATGTAAAAACAGTCTGTACTGGGCAAGGTAGTACCCTATGGAAAGCCCCTGTTACAGCAGTACAAAGTTCAGCATGTCCTGAAGAGTGAAAACATTCTAACCAGTTCTCATTCTCTATCACTCATTGTATATTAAGCAGCCAAAGCTCTCTTTTCATCTGATTATTTTACAGGCCAAACTGAAAACCTCCTGAAGACCCTGATTTCTCAAAACTCAACAGAGCTGTAAAGTGTTAAAATTCATATCACGATATATAATTTAAGCCATATGCTAAAATCATATAAGTAATCAATGACCTGTCTTTCTGCTGGAAATAGTTCTACAAAGCAGGAAAAAAGGTCTCTCACAATGCTTATTTTAGAAACAGTAACAAATAAAAACAGGGGAATCCCCAAATACACAAGGCCAGTTAAGAGAGGCCACACAGCAATACCATATCGTACTTCCAAGACCCCTGCCCAAAGGATGAGTCTCCCCCCCCCATTCCCCTTTGCTCTGGGCAGCCTCTCTAAAAAGCAGGTTATCCTCCCACCAGCCAACACAAAAAGGGCTTAGGGAAACACCACAATGCTCTGTAATGATCACTGGTAGCAGCCACCTTCTGAGAAGTAGGTGAATATTAATTGCTTGAGCAGCTCAGGAGTAAGGAATGCACTCCCCTTCTAAAAATATGTTTAAGTAGATCTGCTGGTGTGGGCAAAAAAGAACTGAAGAAACCCACTTATTTGTGTTGATATGAAATACAAATTTCTCTTTCATTTCCACCTTAAAAAAATCTGGCATTTAGACATTAAACTGTCATAAATTTGCAGCAACTGCTTTCAAGCTCATTAAATGGGCTCACAGACAGTATTGCAAAGCATCTCAAAGTGAAGGAGAATGCCATAGTCGGCTATATTGAAAGGTGAAATGACATGCATTTTGTTCAAGGCAGAGGAAAATGAATGGCAACAATTTTGTGATACAGTACCTGAGCCTTTCCCCTCCGAATAGGGATATAATTTACTTTTCTCTCCCACTGCAACATTTGGCCCTTGACTTGGAAACTAAATCTTCAATCTATCAAGCCTTACCCATCTGCTAAGTAAAATGGCCAAGACAATCTGCATGCCTTGAATTCGATATAGCCAGCTGCTCCCAGAGTGCTGTGGCATTAACATCCAGAGACCATCCTCTTGTGCTGTAAAGGATGGTGTCTGCCAAGGATGAATGACTACATACTTAACCGTGGCAGCTGAAGCCAGTGACAATGGCTGACACAGAGAGATGCCAATGTGTCAAACTCTACTTTCAATTACAATGGTGGAAGTCAGGGGTAATATTCCCCCAACTGTGCACCTTCAGCTCTCATACAGCTTGTGGCTAAGATATACAACTCTCCAGCCAAATACCCAGGTCTCCAAATACTCTGTACAAACAACTAAGAAGAAAAAGAAAACTATTATAAATTAACTAGGTTGCAGAGATTAAATCACCCTGTAGTGTTTCAGGACAATCAATATGGTTAAACAATTTATTCTTTTATCAGCTCAGTGGTGTTGGACAGATGCCAGTCCTCAATCTCTACAGGAAAGGAACTGATTTTCACTGGCTTAGAAGAGAAATTAGAAGAATCCCATTAATGCAAACACTGTGTCACACAATATATATATTTTAATACCACAGCAACAGGATTTCAAAGAATCCAAGATAATTGCCATCAAAAGAAATATTTTTTCCTCAGTAAAGAGAAAGTACTGGGGATATTGCCTGTGAAACTCTTCAAATTCATATCTTTGGGGCCAAATCATTTCAGGGCTAGCTATCCTTACTCCTACCCCCTCTGAACAATGATCCTTTAACCTGCTGCAGCACTGAGAAAGGACACACATCCTGGCTCTGTGGTCCCCACCCTTCTACTCCGCACCAAGTCCATTGTCTCACCTCTCACTTCTCTCCCTTTTGAAGTCCACATTGTAAAATCTGCTTGTGGATAAGTATCTCATTTCTTAAACATTTCTGAATAAAAGGAAGTGAAATATTTCAGCCGGATCTGGAATGTGGATGAACAGATATGAAAAGTTTACATGTGCTTCGCTTTGAAATAAAGTAGGAAATACTTATCTGGACCTGTTCAGGAGAACTGACGGGTGAGAAAGGGATACTGGTCGACACTACAGCACTGAGATGTCTGTGGAGCCAAGAAAATGCCTACAGAACTCCCGACATAATGATAAGCTAGGTTTGGTGCTCTAAGTTTTTCACCTTCACAAGCACTAAATGATCCAAGAATGATATATTCCTGCTCCTCCACAGATGATATTTTCTTCCATCTCCCCCATACAAGCTATAATTGCACATCTCCCATATGAGTCGATGCGAAAGGACAAAGCTGGCCAAGAGCCTGCAGCCTGACAGAGGCGAGCTGGGAGGCAGAAGGCATTTGCTGTGTAATGAATGGACTGCCCAAAGTAAGTAACCTGCAGAATATATTTGGAAGGGAAAACAAGAAATGGAAACAGCCCCCTTAATACTTCAAGTTGCTGCTCATGTGTAAAATCAGAGAGAATAACAGGTACCCAGGCAAGATGTGACACTGAACCTTATGCTGGCACACGCACTATTTCACACAGATACTACCATGACCTTTGATTTTTTAAAAATGTGCATTAGAGCTGATTTTGCCTTTGCCTATGGCAACTGGTTTCAGGTTCAGTGATTTGAAGGCAAACTCTGTTCAGTTAAATCTGGGTTTTGGCCTTCAGGTGTTAATAACCCTGCTATGAATGAAAATATACTGAAGTCATAGAGGTGCATACGCTGGAGGAGGGGGTGTTCCTAAATGTCTCATTCACTATGTTGTTTGAAGAGAGGGCGAAAAAAAAGTTAATGAGTCTTCCAATGATTATTTTAAATAGAGTAATGGGTGTGCATTGATCCTTCCAGCTAATTTCACTTTGAATAATACATCATTCTGACTGAAAGCTTGCTAGTGATGTATTAACTTCATATTTCACTAGAGCTTTCGAGGGTATCTACACTGAGATATTAACTAAGTGCCAAAGAGGAAGCTGCACTTTTTTAAAGTCCAAAATGGTTCTAAAAGCTATTGAACTGACTTTGGGGTCAGGTGTTCTGGCTGTCCCTTATCTTTGGCTGAGTGCAATGCAGCTGCTTGCAAACCACTGCCCCCCTCAGCCTTTAACTCACCCCCTCCATTGCTTTGTACCTGCAGCCTCTGGATCTGAGTTAGTTACAGACATCCTGGGACAAGGATGCGACAAACTAAGTTAGAGATCAGCAACTTGTCCTTTCATTATGTCCAGCAGTGATGCTTGAAAACACAAGCAGCATAAATAGTCACTTTCATGCAAAAGGTTGGCTGAAATATCAGTGTCATAAGAAGAGCAAAGGGACAGCACTGGCTACCACAGAAGAACATGCAACAGAACTCATGTCGGCATGTTGGTGCAATGTGGTGATACAGGAGACTGCCTCAAAAAAAGCAAGACTGAGAAACTCAGGGGTAGAGTTAAGTCTGCTTAATAACTCTGCTCAGAGTACTCTGCGTCCATGCACAGTGAGTTTCTTTGTTAGCAGACAGAAACATTGATCGTGCATTGTACACCTGCTGGCAGAGACTGACCAGATCGCCGGGCTGAGGAAGACTCTGCAGCCTCCCCTCCACAGCATTGCCTCCTTTCACTAGCACAAGATTTGCAACCAGCAGGATGGTAAGAAACAGCCAGCAATATATTTCCCTTTCTTTTTGTAAGGCACTCATTTGCCCAAACTTTGACTCTCTCCACTGAAAAGTTAAGAATTAATTTCCCCAAAGCATTCTTGCACGAATGCAGCTAATTTACTGCAAGTGAATAACACATTCAATTAACAAATTATTGAAAGGTCTTAATAAGCATATATCTAAGGAAAAAGAAAAGATATGTGCAGCCCAAAAGCACAATCTGATTAGAAACAACAGAGTATCTCAGATACAAAGCTCTGTAAAAGACAAAAGCATAATTACAACACAGAGGAGAGGCAGCTTCAGTGGCAGCTTCTCAAAGCTGGGAAAGCTTGATTGATAGACTTTATCATTGGCAGCTGTGCAAAAAAGGGCTAGAGGAGCTGCAAGTTTATTTAAAGCAATTTCGGTGCACTGAGCCTACTTGTTCTCCTTTGAGAAAATAATATGATTTCTTCATAGAGCATGTAGTCTACTTATTTAAGCAGCAGTGTGCGAGACCTCTCAATCCTACCAGCAGTTCAGCTGGAAAAATGACACACCGGGGGGTAACATTTTATCAGGATGGAGGCTATTTCATAAAAACTGCCATCAGTTATAAACTGTTCCACCANCGGGAAGGAGTTGGCCTCTTTTAGAGTTTTTAAAATTTGCTCAATTTACAGGATTTTTTGGGGTAAAAATAACCATTTTGACCTAAGTTGGGAGGAAAATGAAATGGTGTAATGGAAAAAATATAATGAGCACTACAGCCAGATCATCCTACAACACCCACTCCTTGATGTACAGCTTCACACATTTGGAAAGGCTAAACACAAAACTGTGAAACCACAAATGGAAGTTCGCTCTGATTTTCTTCTGCTCCTGGCTGGAATTTGGTACAGAAGTGTGCAACTGAGAAAAAAAGATCCTCAGCTATTCTTTTCCTTTTCTTTCTTTCTTTTTTCTTTTAAAAAAAAAACCCTAAAACAATGAGATCTGGTGGCTAAACAAGAAAATGTGCTGGGCAAAATGCAAATGGTTGGAGGGAACTGCTCAGATGGACATCTGGAACTCCAGCATTTTGCAGGGGTTTGATTGAATTGCTCCAGCTAAGCTTGCCTGGGATGCAGCAGAGATTTCCAGCCTTTCCCTCTCTTCCAGCCAGCACAAAGGGTTCTGGTGAGAGAGGTCACATCAATCACTCCATTAAAATGTAGAAAAGGAATCGTCTCAGCTTCCCAGCATCTTTCATTCATTCTACATGAAAAGTGCCCATTTTTTCTCTCCCAGCACTGCCCTGGGCTCCCTCCAGCCCGGCAGTACCGATGACTCAAGCCGGCATCTATGAGTCACAAACACAAAGGATGTAGAAATGTCAATTAAGTTACACAGTCACTTCCCTAATGACAACCACACCTCACTTCACAATTAAATTAGAAATCCAGTGAAAACAAATTGTTGTAGGGCAGATTTTTTAAAAAAATCTCATGCTTTGAAAAATCAAATTCCAACACAGTTTGTTTACAATTTCTTTCACTTCATTTTTGAGGAGGTTGGTGTGAGCTGATCTCCCAAAACTGCAGCAGGAATTTTTACTGTACTAAATTCCCCATGTCTAATGCAGCAGCCATGGGCTGGGAGGGCTCTCAGGCTTCCAGGCACCTTTGTGTGCAGGAACACAATGTTAAACCAGTGGTGTTTGTTAATAGCTCTAAAGCACAGAAGGACAACTATGATACACTTTTGTATTTGTAATTTTCTTTCAAGCAAGTGCTTCCATTTTTACATATCTTTTGTAAATTTTCAGTGTCATTTAATTTCTTGCAGATGTGTGCAGCTTTGTAAAATGCTGTGAACTTGCACAATTCAGTGCTCGCAGTACCTAAGGCAGAAAGCACCAGCTAATCCTCAGACTCTCCTCACTTCTGCCTCCGCTCTCATGTCTGAGTTGCCTCCCTCTTCCATCACCCACCTGCCACATCCTCCTCACTCTCTTCCCACCCAGTGAGCTGTTTCTGTCTCCTCCAACATTAGAGCATCCTCTCTTCCCAAACTGTTTCACTTACCCCCTTGAGCACCCTTGCACAACTCTCCCACCTCCTCCTCTCCACCTCCTGCTTCCCCAGGGAAGTCCTTGTGTCCTTCCATCCCCTCCAGGATGTTCTTCATGGAGACAGAAGTAGCTTTGGCTACTGAGGATGGTGAGTGAGTTTGCTTAGGGGAAGGCTGGATGCCAGCAGATGGGGTGCCAAAGATGCCAGAGACAGTAGGCATCAAGTGTGGGGTGCACCAGGACACCCATCCTTGAGCCAGGGTGGCTACCAGCAGCAGGGCAGTCGCAGCAGCAGAGCTCCCAGAAGCAGGTGAGATGAGGCAGCCCATCTCAGTCTCCTTCAAGCCACTGGATCAAGAGTGGCAGGATGTGGCCTGCAGGTTTTTTCTCATCTGCTTCTAAACTGCTCAAGTTCCTGCACCAATAGAAGTACAGCTCGACTCCCCCTTTTTCACCTGGTGTAACCACACACAACAGTGAGGATCATGTCAAGATGTTTATTTTTCACCAGGTTAGCATGACCCAACTCACTCAGTTCCTTACAAAAACACTTCAACAAGTATCATGGCTCATGTTTAGAGGAAATGGGGGAATTTTGTGCGGAAAAACAGCACTTAGAACACAAGTGCATTAAAAGCCTGGGAAACATTCAGTTTGTGGCAGCAGTTTCTTCCTCTCGAAATACAAAGAAACACAAAAACTAACATGACATGTATGCTTGTTTCAAGACGTTCTATATTTCAGCAGTGGCAAAGTGAATGCTATTCAATCACTGCGAGTAGGTGATAGTTTTAAAGCCACAGAACTCCTCAGGATGCTCCAGCCTTCATGCCTCAGCTCCATGGGCTTGTTACAGCTTTCTGGTGCTCCCACGGAGCACGACCCATCTATGAAGGGGGTTTTCAAGCTCTGTCTCTGGTCAGAAAGCCCTCCTCCTACACAGGATATAACTTCAAAATTGCTAGAATCTCAAAATCTCAGGGAAAGATATAAGAGAAAAAATAAAATACAATTGAACAAGATTTAAAACAAAACTTAAAACGTGGTTAGAACAAAAGGTGCTCTTTGAACAAGTCTAGCCTGACCCAGAGCAGTGAAGATGCTTCCTGCAGGGGGGTGTACACAGGAATACTCTCAGGAAGGGTCTTCCATCTCCTCTCCTCCTCTCTGAATCTGCTCACCAGAGAACCTGGCTATTAACTTGAGGTGTTTCCTTATATTCTTTTCCTCCTTCTCACACCCCAGCACTTTAACTCCTGGGTGCCCACAGATCATGCACACTGGTTATGATGCAATCACCAACACTGCGGCAGTCAGCTGGACCATCCAGACTCCTGGCACGTACTTTGCCATGACCCCAGTTTTGGTATCCACCTTTAGAAAAGTTTTTTTTCTCTCTTCTTAAAATCTGGCAGGCTGCATGGTCACCACCTTCACATAACCACCTGCAACTGACAC
The DNA here is from genome assembly GCA_013396655.1 of Campylorhamphus procurvoides. Lineage (NCBI taxonomy): Eukaryota > Metazoa > Chordata > Aves > Passeriformes > Dendrocolaptidae > Campylorhamphus > Campylorhamphus procurvoides. The sequence goes on along the minus strand of WBMV01003161.1, from coordinate 1,505,247 downwards.
CACAACCTGCACTTGGTTTTTCCCTGCCAGCAGCCTGAGCTGGTATGGAGCGAGCTAAAAAGGCAATCTGTGAGGGCAATCCGCAGAGGGCTGGCACAGAGGGACATGTTCACTGCCAGGCTGCACAGACAATCCTGCCCAAAATGCCTCAGACCCAACACAGTCTGAATTCCAGCCCAGTGTTATATGGATATGAGGAGCACTGCTGGTTGCTCTGAGGATAAGAGGTTTTCCAGAGCTAATGGCAGCAAGTACCATGGCCCAAGGAGAGAGTAAAAAAAATCTCCCTTTAGGGGTAAGACACTAGTTATATGGCTCAGATGCAACACAAGCAGTAATGAGGGAAGAAAGAGGGCACTTCCTAGAAGGCAGGCATAGGCTGAGCACTTAGGACACAAATGCAGCATTAAAAAAAATTGCTTCTGACACAAGAACAGCTGACAGAGATAATCTCCACAGCTCAGCATGAATTTATACAGTCTTTCAACAACTCTATTAGACAGGTGTGGTAGCAGCCAGCTGTACAGCATGCACAGACCAAGTTTCTCTAGTGCCCATATGGCCCCAGAGCACACCAAGGTGGTGCCACCTGCCCACCCTCCTCTCCCACCACTCCATCCACAGAGAGGTATCGGTATCAACCTCAGGGGTAGTGCAGAGCTGGTCCAGACAATGAGTTCGTTCACACTTCAAAATGATGGATGTTCCCACCCACACCACAGGGACCCCCAGACAGCTCTACCCAGACAGGTTTAAAAGCCAGCTGTACTTTTGGCCTTTAATTCTCTGCCCAAGTTATGAGCAGAGACAAGTCAAGCCATAAGGTGGGGTGGGCTGCATGCTATTAGGGAAGGTAAGCTTATTAGCTGAAATGTAATATATCTCTGTAGATATCTGGAATAGCAGAAGGCAACAGTTTGCTTAGCCATATCACTGGTAATGAGTTGGCAAGAGGAGAGCATTCCAAAACGTTAACCTAAAGCTTAATTTGACTGGTATGCACTTTGGGAGAGTTCTTAATAAGACTGATTCACCCAAGACAGGGAACTGCCTGCTCATGCCTCCCATGAAATGCAGTAGGATATAAAAGAGTGTGATTTTAGCAGTTTAGAATACAAAATGCAGTGGGGAAAAAAAAAATCTTTGAAAAGTGACTGATGCAGTCTAATCATGTTTCGCACAAGAGCATTTCAAATTATGTTAGATATTTTTATAGGATCTAGATATGATAAAGAAGGTTTGCCAGGTGGCAAGGTAGGCAGGGGGGAGGAAGGAATAAGAAAATAATTTTAGATCGACTGCTTCTAATACACAGGCATGTGGATAATGCCATACAAACCACAGATAAAATGGAACCAAAAAAATTGCCAGCTTAGCTGTTAGGGTTATGGAGCTTTGCTCTCTAATCGACGCTTACCCATGTTTTTAAATATTGATCTGGTAAGCATGATTCCAAGGGAAAATAAATACTGAAAGGGGTGATTTAACTCAATCATCCTCATTCCTGAATAACATGATCCTATTTCTTCAAAAACCCAGAAAGCAGTAACTTAAGTGAAGCTTATAGATCAGCTAATATATTTACAGCCTTAAAATAACATGAGACACTATAAAATACACTGAGATCCAAAGTTAATCTCTGTTGCAATATTCTTGCAGCAAGTAAAGATGAATTTTACGGTGAAAAAATCCATTTTATCAGGAGCAAGACTGAGCTTTCTAATAACTGAGCTACTTTCTAATGTGGCACATCATTTTACTTTACTTATAAGGAACAGTTTGCCAAATCTCCAGTTAGGCTTCATTTGATACAGTAGAGATGTTGCAAAACCAATACCCTCTTTCAGAAAGTCTCTTTGCTCTTGATAATGACCACATTACAATGCATTTTTGATGCACAGAAATGGTGCTGTTACAATCAGCAGCTAAGTACTGCTCTGATGGTGTCAGCCAGGCAGCTTTTCCTTGGCTCCTCAGAGCTGTGAAACAGCTGCAAACACCATAAGCTCATAGGAAAAATCCTGCTCCATCAAAACTCACTCTTCAGAGGTGCTGAACAGATTTAAGCAATCTTTATTTAACACATATCCTGATTTGCAGCAGAGAATAAGATAGTGATTGGCATTCTTTATCCTCATCTATCTCCAGGAGAGCATATGAGCACATTCCAGCTTCTGCACTGGTTTTGTTCTGGGAACTCTGATGCAAGCACACCTGAACTTAAGACAAAGAGAAGTGTAATATTAATCAAACCAGGATGGACCATTGAGCTCATTTCGAACTCATCACCTCAGTCAAATCTGTGTGCTCTTCAGTGAATCCCAGATGTAAAAGATATATCTAAAAGGTACTATAAAGTTATGCTGTAAAAGTGTTCCCAGGTTTACATACCCTCATTTCCACGCCACAAACTTGAAGATTTCTGATTTAGATTCACAGGAGGTAAAACATCAGCTATAAGGATTGCTCTGGGCAAGCCGCCATCTCGGCTGCAGAATTATTTTGGGGGGTGATATGCCATCAGCATTATCAGCTACACCATCAGCCATACATACAAATGTCTGCCTCTGTACAAAGACATCAAGAAGGGACCAGACTAGACTCTGATTTACTTTCATTGCCTTTCTTTGACCTCTGGAAAGAAAACCACAGGCTCAGAAAACCCTCAATAATAATCTCTCCCACAGCTGTCCTGCAGCACAGAAACTACAGACGACAAACACCAGCCACAACTCAACCCTCTGGCAGTAACCTGTAACACTGGATTTACAGTAATTTAGGATAGATTATAATTAAATTACTGAGGGATATTGTCCTGAACGCTTGCTCTGCATCATGTGTAATGCTGAGGAATTGTACAAGAAACCACACATATCAGTGGTTATGACTGGGGTGGTGCTTACATGGACAGGCCAACCTGACACCAATCCAATGCTGATGACACCCCCAAAAGGGGTGGGCAGCACCCTCTCCTCCCAACCACTCCTTTCCCTCCCTTGCATGCTTTCATGCTTTCCCATCACATCCCATCTGGGAGCAGCACTGACATTTCAGCTGGACCTGTTTAGTGACTTGACTCAGGATGGATGGTGTGGGCACTGCAGATGAAGACACAGTTAGGATGACTACACAGTCACCTCACTGATTGTACAAAAATGACACGTTCCATTTATTTGTACAATCTGAGCCCTAAGTGATTCTTACATCTCACAGCAGCCTATTAACAGAGAGAGACTTTGTGAATGGAGTATCTGAGTAGACACTTCAAACAAACACATAAATTATGCACAGTCAGTATACTTTTTCTACCTTAGGGATCAAACTGAAACAAGTCTAAAGAATTATGTTTTATTTGTATTAAAAATGTATTAGCTACTGTCCGAGAAGGTTTTCTAGAACATTTGGTATGCTACCCAGGAAACTCTGTCTGAAGCTTGTATTGTTTATTATTGCCAATTCTAGGAGAAACTTGGCACTGTTACACCTGAGAAATGCAGTAATAATTCTTCAGGCAGAACAGCTTATATTTAATAAGAATAACTTTTTCATCTGAGCCAGAAGATCTAAAAGGAAAGGAAGCCCCAATTTTACCCATCTATTTTATATATTCAGACTTTACAACCAATCTCTCTTTTATGGCACAAAGTGGCACTAGGCAATAATTTACGAATAGATCCTGTGCTCACCTTTGCTCAAAACGTGCCGTAACACTAACTGGTAACCAGAGACATATGAAGACTGTGCAGCTTCATGGAAGATAGAGAGGGTGAAAACATGTATAATTTTTCTAAGGGGTAAACAATCCTGTGCAAAATCCTGCAGAACAGGGCAACATGAAAACTGGAAAACTGGAGTTTCCTGGCTGAAATGCTAGATTTTTTCATCTATGTCCCTTAAATGTAAACCACATGTAATACACTTGATTAACCCTCTGAGAGACAAATGGGTATGAGTGCTGGATGACTTCAGAATCAGGTTTTTTTGGTTTTTTCTTTAAAAAAGAAAAGAAAAGAAATTATATTAAATTTTAAAAAGAGGTGGGCAGACAGACATAAAAAACTGTCTTCCTGGAATCCAGGCTGGATGTTGAACAACTGGGAGAAAACAGGGACTTATCAGAGGTATCTGCTGTGTTTGGGAGAGAGGAAAGGAGATGAACGTACAGCTTTACATCTCCTTTGATTCTGTAACTTCTGATTCTAGCAAGACTGATTCCAGCAAAACCCTCTGAAGACTTGGATAGCAAGAATTAGATGCTTTATTTACAGCTTCTCTCTTTCTCTCTCTTTCTCTCTCTTTCTTAAAGAAAAAATGTCAAGTCAAAATGCATCGTATTTGGAGCACGTAAGAAGGACTTGGACAGAGAAATCTTTGCTACCACAGAGAAAAGTTACTTGCAGCAAACAAGCCACATTTTATGACTTCTCAATGCTCAGAGACACAAGAGAGACTCCACAGGGGGCTGTTGTCCCTTCCCTAGAGCAGACAACAGCTGAGTAACAAAGCCTGTGTGAGGGCTGGGGGTCCCTCCACTTTGTCCCAGCACTCAACTCTAGGTCTGCTTTGTGATGTTAGACAAAGGCACTGATTCATACATCAACAATGCACAACAGCAAGCAAAATGAAAAAAGTACTGCTGTAGTTAGGGAACTAATTTGTTTTTTAGTCTAATGGTTATAATCAGTAGACTTCCTGAGTATCAATCTTCCTGAACCACAGAAGGGGTGAGATTATAGACTGACAACTGTAATTTTTACAAATTAGACATCCAAGTGTCATTTTCAGGAGCCTGGCAATGAAAATTCCACAAGATATTTTCCTATAAATTTACAAAAAAATCATGGTATGGCTACAAAAGTGGGGCTTCTTTTAAGGCAGAATATTTTTAAATCACAGAAGTAAATTACTGTGTTTAAGATGCTGACAATTAAACACTATAAATACTCCTAAACTGACTCTTTCTTTAGAACATCAAGGGTGAGAGAAAGGAAAAGGAAGCAAAAGAATACACAAACATGTGCTGCTCAAGCTTTTTAGGGCAAGTTATTAAAGTAAAAACACTAAAATATGAGGGGACAATTACAAGAATTAATGTTAACAAATTGGTATGTAATTCAATGATGCAAGTTAATAATGGCATCCCACTTGGGATTAATTACAAAACATTAATCAATTAAGAATCATTGAGAAAGCGAAAAACTGCAGGTCAAAAACATTTACAATGCTGTAAACTGAAGGATAGTGATCCTGACATTCAAACGAACATTAAACTAGAAGAGCACAGAGATCTATTTCCCATGCAATGCATACAACCATCTCTCATTAATGATTACAACAGATAGCTCAAGACATTGAGGAGAGACCCCATAAAATATATAGAGAGTATTTTTCAAATCTGTAGCATTGCACAACTTTGGAGTCCAAGTCCTTTCAACAGCAAAAAAGTTTGCAGTTCCTTCTCAGCATCAATAATTGTGATGTTTCCACTAAATGAATCTGAGCAAAGGACTGATTTATCACAAAAAGCAGAAGTCACTTGATAACCCATCCCCACTGTCAGCCACCCTCCCTGCTGCTGTACCCAAACCAGAGAAGTGACAGCACAAGTTGTGAGTTATGGTCTAGAATGTGCAGTTACGAAAGCATGTACAGTGCATTTGGGGAGGGGGGAAAAAAGATCTAATTTTTACCCTCAATTAGATTTTTTTCAGACACTTTGGAAGTTCATTTGTGTAGATATCCGTGAGATTAAAAACAACCAAAAAAAGGCAAAATACTTTGTGCATTCTGGTATTTTGCTCTGCACTGAAAAGAGAACTGCATGGCTCCCCTTTCTGTACAGCTCATATCCTTTAAAACTCAATTTAACAAAAAGGCTTTAATTGAAAGTACTGCATTTTAGAGGTCATCTGACAACATCAGGCTTCCTGCCTTATTGGAAAATACCATGAATGAGTTCACAGAGCTGAAAAGAAGAAGGGAAGATGATTGCTTGGGCACTGAAGAAGATAAGTGCACAGAAGGTAGATTATCCCTCTACACTGCACAGTCGGCCTGTGGATAGAAAAGTTTCAACACAGCAGGTTGCAGCCATCATGATCTAGAGACTGCAAATGCCTCTTGGCAGAACACAGGCAAGCAGAAGCAGAACGATGTGTTTGCTTCCAAGAACGATCTGTTTCAGCCGCCCTGTCAGTCTGTGCCTCCAAATCCAGCCCACCTTTCGCTCACACATTCGTACCTCGCTCCTCCACGCACGCCTGCTCAGGATGTTCAGGCTGCTGTGTGAACACCTCTGCTCTCACCACTCACAGACTGAGCCACATGTGCTCCTTCTCATGATGCAGCCATGTGAAGGAGAGCCTGGCTGCCTGTGTTTGCATGGGATTTGGCAGGAGGGATTGATTACCTGGAGCCCAGGCTCCACGGTGGCCCCAGCAGCAAAGGTCTGCTGCCAATGGACAGAAAGTTTGGAGAGCTGAAGATTATCTGGTAAAAGAAAAACCCCACAGGTGAAAGGGCCAGTGGTTCTCCAGTGCAATTCAGCTCATCAGTAGAGCCCTCATTTCTTGAGCCCAAGAGCACCGAGCAATGACCATCAGAGCTCACAGCCCTGACCCTTCCCAGCTCCTTTGTCCTCCCCAAACTGCTCATGGCTTTTGCTCAGTGAGGTCCCAGGTGAAGATCTTCAAGAAGGGACTCTGACCATCTCACAACTGTGTCACCCTCCACAGGTACAAACCTTCTGAAGCTTCTCTAGTAAACTCAAGGCTTCATCAGGGATTGTTTTTTAAGTGCTCCTGAAAATCAGCCCACTCATTTATGTACTAAAGTAAAAGACGAAGAACCGTAATACAAGAAAGCTTACTTTTTTTAAAAGAATTGCTGTTGTAAACAGCAGTTTTACTATTAAATAACATCTGAAACATGACCAATCTGGTCAAAGGTATGGATGAGAATGAAGTTAAAGTCTCATTGTTAAGCACTTGAAACTCAATAAGCACCAAAACTGAAACGGCAGATATATAGATATATATTTTACTCACCGAGCTATTCCCCATCTGTTCTCCCCTTTCTTTCTTATTTTACATAAAATATTCAAAAATATTCATATTTCCCAAAGAAACTTTCAACATAAGTTGAAATAAAAATCAGATTTTTGGGCTTAGTTAAAAAAATATTTTTGTTTTCTTTAATGGAAAGAGTAGAATATATTTTTTTAGAAACAGCTTACATGAATTTTTATCTCCTATCCAAACCCACCTCCAATCAAAATGGTTGCAGTGCAAGTTTTTTGCTCAGCATGAATACTTGTGAGGCACCTAAACTTGCATGTTTTGGCTAAACAAAGCACCTCTTGAAGCTGTTCTGTTCCATTCGTGTACCGAACTCAATTAAAATCTAACAGACATTAAGAAACTCTTCATACTTTGTATTTAAATTCTCCACAATGTAAAATTGCTTTTGATAATTTTATCTCCACTTATTTACTGGAAAAGTAGGAGAATGTTTTTCTGCTCCAGAGACACTTCATATGTTACTAAACCCCACTGCATGTATTGTACAAGGTGAGCCACAGAAAAATGTGCTCCCAGTGCTGTACTGGCCATATCTACCTACTCTGGCTGTGTCTTTATATGCCAGGGTAGCTACTTTGTGCCTCCATACTATTCTTCAACCACTTAAAGGCTCTAGCACTGCTTTTATTAGTAACAAGTGATGTTTTTAAACAACTGCAACGTTTTAAAATGCTGAGAAACTGGACTTAGCGAGGAAGAACAAATTTAAAATTGTTTTGCTTGTCTTCACTTACATGGAGAACTAATAGTATAAAGGCATTGAATAAGCAGCTTTAGCCTATATACATTTTCACGCTATGAAGCTAATAAAAATATACCTGTACTAATACTAAATAACACCGCTAATCAATACTAACAGTTTTATTATTCATGAGCTACTATTAATAAAACACCATGGGTTCTAATGTAACCATTAAAAGAATTAATACTGTAATTTAATTTTAAGGTCTTTACATCTATCTGAAGTCTATTAAAATAAATGAAAAGTCTCTCAATGACTGTGGATGATGCCCTGCATGTTAATGATGCCATGCGTTATTTCGACTACAGCAAATCACCTTTAAGATATTGCCTAAACACTGGAGCACTGATTATGCTTCATGTAGGTGGGTATAATGTTCCAAGAGAAACACACACCTCTCTCTCCATTCTCATTTTCCAAATCAAGCTAGTTTTGCCCAGACTTTCAAAAAGCATTAGAGTAAATGAGAGGTGGAAAATCAGGGAATTGTCAGGAACTGAGATGGGGACATGGGACCCTTGTCTCCCACTTGGTATGGTTTTCTCAACACCTACCATATTTAAAGCACTTATTCACTGAATTTGTTTGGTTATGATGGGAAACACATGAAACAGTTTATGAAAGGGAAGAGGGAAGAAAAAGGCTTCTAAGGGAAGTTAAAAGCTGAATTCTGTCGTTTGAGAAATATACATTAAAAAAAGCATATTTGTGCCAAATATTCAATGGCTTTGATGGTGTTCCACCAATTTATTCTGTGATCAGCTCATTTAGGTCCCTGTGAAAAGTGAGCTATTGATCTCCTTGAAGAAGCACACCAAGAACTACTATCAAAAAAATCTCAGAAAAAGCAAGGCCACAATTACTTGTTTTACCAAAGAACAAATCTCTGCATACACGAGTTAGTAAATAACACAAAGATATTTACAATACAAATAGCACAAACATAGATCTAAAAGTTAAAAGGGCTACACAGTATATTTTCAATAACTTTAACATGTATCAGCATTGAAAAAGAAAATTAAGAATGGCAACCCATAAAAAGACCTGCAAACCCCTTGATTTTTATCCCATGTACTTTTGAAAATAGAGCTAGTTGCACATTTGCTGCCAAGTACCTAATTACCTTTAAAAATCTAGCTCTGCACTGCTAAAGCTCTTGAGTGATCGAGGTATCAACATCACTCATCATTATGGAGCTAATTTTAATGATGAAAGCATTGCTAAAAGTTATTTTAAAATTCATTTTTACTTTAACTTCTTTAGAGATGATTTGTTTGAGTACCTGAGACACAGTAACTAATCACTGATGGTTTTCTTTGCAAATATAAAATAGATTTATGTGCCCTCCCTGTAGGAACAAGAATTCCATCACCTCCTCCTGAATTTCTGAGCTATCGAATATTTGATGAGTGCTTAGGGAATCAGTATTGTGTCTTTTCACAGCAGTAATCAAGGAATGAAGTATTCTCTGTCATAATGAATCTACTGCAGGACTAAAAGATGAATATTTCAAATGCTAAAGCAATATGTTTGTTTTGAACACATTTAAGTTTGGCTTTAATAAAGCAAGTAGTGAAGTGTGCAATGAATTATACTGTTAGATGGTTAAAACAGAGTCATGCAATATGTCTGAATGCATTTAATCCAAGTAACTACTCATTTTAAATGTGACTTATAAATATGTATTACATGTATATAGACGAATGCATGACTCAGGAACCATGAGAGGCCTTCCACTCCTGGCTTGCTTCAAAACCAGCTCAGCCTGATAATTAACCAAGGCCCGGAGCCAGAACATCATTAACCACAAGCTGAATGTTACGTGGGCTGAAATTGAGCATGTGCACCAACTATTCAAGTCAGGATCATTTAAATCAAGCCTGAGGTGCCCGGCTGGGCTGGGACCTGCTGCGTGTGTTCCAGCAGATGGTGGGTCCCAATGTGCAGCCACAGGCAAATTTAAGATGCTCCCACAACAACAAGCCCCTCAGGTGGGTCTGTCACTGCAGCAGGACCATTCCTGCAAATCCAGGAGCCTTCACTGCAAACCAAGAGGATGCTGGTGGCAGGAGGTGGTGGGCATGCAAAGTTAAACATCTCCCACTAGCACCAGCTTCACTTGGAGACACACCACATAACCCCAATACTGAAAATTACAGCCACAATGTGTTCTCCTGAAAAACTTGTCAGAAGGCAAAGAGAAATCATTGGCATTCTCTCATTTGTCTCCAGAGGACTTTGATTTTTAATAAAATATCAAGTGAGTTCTTTTTAACAATAAAGAAAAACCAGCTTTCAGAGCTCAGAGATTTCAGGCCAGCTCATCTCATTTGCAAACTGAGAATACCTGCTAGAGTCCCCACAGTGCTATTTTGTGTGAGACTCTCCATGTCTATCCAGAATGAGATACAGAGATGAGCAGTTACAGCAGTTTGTATTTGCAAGGATTGTTTCCTGAGATCAACTAGCAATTTTTTTTGGTCAGGTCAACTAAACTGCAGCACACAAACAGAAATAGAATTTATCAACAGAACTTACAATGAAAGCAATGAGAAAAGCACAGACTTAATTTGCATTCGCAACGAAGTTCCAAGTGCTTCAATTATACACGTTCAGAACCAATGTACTTTACCTGGAAATTGCCCCTGAAATAATGAATTCAAGAAGGAAAATTTTTATATAGTCAAAGTTAAATTATTTAAAAGGGAAGAAAGAGGGTTCTTAATTATTTAATGTTTCACCAATAATTATATAGTTCAGTATAATGTTCGCTCACCGGAGAACCTGATTTTCAAAGGAACATTTGTGAACGTCAGTCAAACAAAAAACACCTGACAGACCATAAACTCAGTTGGTGCAGTACATTCATTCCAACACAGCATTACTGCATTAGCAAAAAACCATGCCTGGACTTAATGGCAAATCTATCCAATAATTTATATTAAAATATTTACATAGAAAAGCATGGCTGATTTGGTTTTATAATGCATTTGTAAAAACCAGTATGACCTCTCCTGCTACAATTTTTTAAAGCTAAGTTCTACATTTGAGTTTGAGATGGGGCTACAGTTCTGGAAGACTGAAAGCTATAAAATTAGTATTTGACTAATCTAAGCTGCCCATCAAAATCTGGCCGTGGACATCTCAGGGACATTTAATTCAAAAGTCACCAAGAATCAGTTTTAAAAGACAGCTTTAAATTAGGTGCATGAAATACCAGCCATGGTATGCTTATCCACATGGAGCCCTGGGGAACAAGGCTCAGGGAACACCAAGTATTTCTGAATAAAAAGGTTTTTCCAAGTCGTGGGTCACCAGTTCCAGCACAGGATACACAGCTGAGGGAGGTAAAGCAGCACCTTGGTCAAACGAAGTACAGATCTGCAAAGGATTATCATCCCCAATTGATAACCCTATGTACACCAACTCAAGTCCTACAGGACAAACTCTGGAAAACCCTAAAGATGGCCAAAATAGCAGCTGTTATGCTGACGTCCTCAGTTTCCTTACATGGGCCAGAATTCAGCACATGCCCTCCCAGACTGGGGACTTTGGGCTCTACAAATCTTTCTTGACTGTTCTTCCTCTGTCTTGGAGCAAAGCTACCCCGAAGAAAAACCTGATACGCTCATGACTTTAATAGCACACCATTGATTTCTCATTTCAACCCAAAGGCAAAGAAAAGAATGAAAACCACTTCCTTTCAGCCCCAGAACAGGTTGTCCCTGGGTCACTTTGCCAAAGAATTACCTTACCCCCACTCTCTGGAAGAGATCAGAGACTGTTTATCAGTAATGGCTTCAGATTTCACAGCTCCTGGAGCAGAGGAGCCCAGCTGTACCATCATCCAGACTTTACAGCCTCGTGGCCTGCAGCCTGCAGGGCTGGAAATGATGAAAAGTATAGATTTCTGCTTCCCTGAAGGGACTGCAACACTCAGTTGCGGTCCTGAAGAGCCTGAGGTCTCTTACAATCAAAGATGGCTTTTTTAACAGCATTACAGATTATTTTAAGGTTTTTTTAGTGAGTTTAATGGCTCCCATGGAATTGTGCAAAGTGGGATTTAGTGCACTAAGTGCAGCACTTGGCTTTGCAGGTGGGGAATACAAAACACAGTCCCGCTACAATTTTAAGATCCTCTGAAAACAGGATTTAGGGAATAAATGTCACATTCAGACTAGGAAATAGTGTGACATGGGGCAGTGCTTCACATGGTTGACGTGAAGCACATCAGGGTAATTTAGCAATTAAATTCCAGACAGATGATGCTACAACACGTGCTGCACACCATGGCACAACACACACTCCTGACATGGCACACACACATAACTCACAGCTCTTCACTTTGGTATAAACCAGACTTTGGTTGGTTTGTTCCAAAACTTACGTCTCCTATGGCCAAATTCCATTTGCCCAAAGCTTCCCATATCACATCAAGATTAAGAAGTCTGGGGAATCATTATGCTATGTCACTGCGAATTATCGCAGCTCCACCAACTTCACCCTAACATGAAATGCCACAGAAGTGCTCAGAATCCAACTGTGATGAATTTAACATGCCTCCTTCCACTAGCCTGATGTCAGCAGAGTTACAGCAATTTATGCAATACAAGGATCTGTCCTTTTCTCCTTATCAAAGCATTTGATCAAAATCAGTGACATGGAAAAAGACAACCCTACTTAATTTGAGCAGCAGAGTCAGGCTTGTCACTCTAACATCATAAGAAAAAGGGAGGTATTTACATATGGGTACTTGCATATTCCTTTTTATCTGGCTTCACAAAGATATCAGCAAGATCACTTTCTTCCTCAGTAAAAACTAGCATGAAACCTCACAGAGGATCAGCATTTTCTCTTGCTCTTCCCTCCTTCCTTTCTTCTCTTTTGAAAAGCAAGACCTTAAGATATTTCAAATCTTCATTAGCCACTTCCCTGCCTGTGAGAGCCTGGTGGTATGGACTGGCTCCAACTCCCTCTGTTCGGTTCACCCTCGAGTCAGAAAGGTAGAACCTTGTTTCTGGTGCAACGTGACAAAAAGCTCACCCTGCTGTATGCCACTGTCACATGGAAGCAGCAGTCCCTGCCCCACACCACAGCTCTGGAGAGTGTTGAACCACACATGAGCTTCCCCAGCAGCCCTGCTCTCAGGATGCATTTTAAAAAAGTGGATGCATAAATTCACTCATTTGGAAACCTGGTCTGTTCAAGAACTTGTTACTATGACAATTTAGAAGAAACTGCTGCAGATAAGATTGATGAAAGTTATTGATTAATTTTCTCTCCAGCTATGTTTGAATTTTAAGTTTTCCCTAAACAGAACCAGTTGGTGTTGGTTTGTTAGTATTCCAGGGACCGCAGCAAAGTGTTTCAGCAGTGAAGGAAGTTCCATGATAAATGTGTTCTCCAATCTGCATCTGTAGAGCAGCTATAAAATCAGAACAATTCATGCAAAATTTTTCATTATGTTTTTAAATATACTTATTTACATTTTAAATCACACATAGACAATATGAAATATCTTTCACTTAGACAGGTGGGAACAAGAAAACAGATGCATCCATTAAGCTTGAAACAATTCAATGAATTAAATAGTACTTGGTGAACATTTTGGTTTATGGATATAGCCTTTGTTTAAACTTACTTGAAAAAACACAGCCATGGCTCCGACTACTCTGTTTTCTAGAACTGCTGTTCCAAAACTGTCAAAGTCATCAGGATTGTAGAAGTAAATCTGCATCTGTAAAAATTAAAACCAACAACAAAATCACATTAGTGTTGATTCATACAGTTTTCAAATGAGGTAATGCATACACACTGTATGTAAACCCAGTTATGAACCTGAGATAAAGGAATTCTGCTGAACAATACTGTTTAACTAGCATCTTGATTAATAGCATGACTGCCCTACTGGGACAGTAAGCAGGGAACAGAGTCAAGGCAATGCATTTTAATACCAAACCCAAGGGTAAACAGTATGGTCAGTCTGTTTAGATGGTAAACCTTGTGTTTTCTGCCAGCATCTCTTCATTTCTTTGCTCATTGCAGGCTCATCTCCTGCTCTGTTAAATGTGCTAAACATATTTATCTCAGAGACCATAGAGAATTTTGAAAAGGATTTCAACATTTAGAGTTATTCCTTTACTCCTAAAGCAATTTGTAAGATAAAAGTCTGTCTCCGTAGCAATGCATTTTTATGAGCCTCTGATATTCAGGTCTCTCTGTTAGGGTCAGACTTTTCCCTGACTTCAGTTAAATTTCATGACTTTTATTTTCAAAGCGTTAGTCCTCTGCAAAAAGTATGAGACAAAGATAGATATTTTCATGCAATTTTTAGATGAATAGTAAGTACTAATAGTTAGACAAATCCCAAGTAAAAGTAGTGAGAACAATGATTACCCCAAACTAGAAAATGTAGGAGTTACACAAATAGAGGAGAACCAAGAAAGAGCTTCCTCCATGCACTCTGCTGGTGAACAATCCCACTCTACTACACACACATGCCATGAATAAGGGCAACCTAGAGAGGCCTGGAGGTGCTCCTGCTCTTCATTTCCCATATGGTTCTTGTTCCATTTCCCACAGTAGCTGAGCTTCCACTTCTGCCAGCCATCCAAACACACCGCTGCTTCTCTAGTAGTTGTTCAACCCCTCCATTCCCAAAGAAACCCCTAGTGTTAGTCCATCTGTATCAGCCATGATTTGCTCCAAAGGATCTGGTTTACATCCAAAACATGCAACACTCCCTTCTCAACATAATACCATGCAGGTGTGTACCTTGCCACAGAATACAATCAGTACTGGTAACACTTGTTATATGTGTGCCCTACACAATAGAAATGAAAACCATGTGCCTGCTGGTGACAGCCAAGCACAAGAACTGGACTTCGCAGCGGTTGCTCCTGGGGGCATTCAGAGAACCTCCCAGATGGATTTTGCAATCCAAACCAGTGCTGGCTGTTTGGTTGGCTGATGTGTAGGCTCCCTTTCACACACTGATGCCAGCAAAAAAAAAAATCTGTTCCTGGCTATGAAACAGGAATGGACCCATCAGGCTTCTCTGCCACTGGCCCCCTGCCCAAAGCCTGTGCACTCATTCCTGCTTCTCTGCTGCCCATCACCTGACCTATTCAGGCTTTTCACAGCATTGCTAGGTGATAAGAGACACCCACACAGCCCTTAGTTTAAGGGAGAAGAAGGTCTCGCTGAGACTGTCCATGCCTCCCAACACTGCCAGTCTGACCATTGCTCCCTCCAGCAAGTCTATCTGCAGGAAAATACTCTGCTGGACCCAAACACGTAAGTTACTCCAAGATAGTGCTGCATAACAAATCCTACTGCATCCAAAATGCAAGTGTTTTTCCCATATTCTGTATATGCCAGATGAGACTATACCCTTTTATCTTGCTCTAATACATTCCTCCTCTCATTTACTGATTCCCAGGCTTCTGACAGGATATATTGGCTGTAATGGATAGGTGCTTTTGCCAGTGTTATACAGATAATAAAACATCATCATACAGGGAAAAGGCCAAGATGAAGATCAGAGCCTTCAGAGGTAGAGGTACTTTTTCCAGCAGGAGGATGAAGTAAGACCACACTTCAAATGGCCCACAAAAAAAAAAAAAGAAAAAATTGGCCCTCACTACCTTCATAAAATTTGAAAGCAATTTTCTTCCCCTGTTTTGGCCTTCTTATTCCCAGCGTGCTCATAGCACACACAGAGATGCTGGTGATATCTCACAAAGTTGGTGGTGTCTCCAGATTCTGACAACTTTGAACAAATGCAGATCAAGGTACAGGCATTCATTGACGTAGAAATTAGAAACAATTTGTTTCAGGTAGAATTGCTTAAACTCCAGTTTTGCCAGCACAGACCAAAGCTGAGAAAACACTCACAAATTACATTTTACTCCTCTTTAAAATAAAGTCTAAATTTATGTATATCTTACATAAAACACTTCACTATATAGTCCTCATAGGAGTTTATGAAGAAAAGTATTACTGAGTGAGTTCAGCATATGCCAAAATCATTTTGGATCAATTTCGCTCACGGCATTTTAAGGAAATTAATTTTTACAATACACTTTTGGATAGCAGTGCAAAGGGCTTTGGTAAAAAAGTGCTTTATTCAGATCCCTCGTCTCAGCAGTGCAATCTCACAGACTAATCAAGAACCACACTCTGCCTTGATTACCATACACATTGGAACATTTTACCCCTGCTCCCTGGTGTTTTTCCAGAGAGCGTGGTTCCTCTCTCTGCATCCATCACGTCAAGGGGAAATGTCTTGTATGAAAAATTATCGTCATCTGTCATACAGTAGCTTCCTTATGTGTTCATGCAGCTAGAAGGAACATTTTAGGAGTAGAATCTCTGAGGAATTGCTATTATATAATTTACACATGCAAAACACTGCAAAGCATATCTTAAAAAGACAGTAAAGTTACACCCTCAAAGCCTCGTGGTTCAGACTGCTCATAAAACCACACCTGGACACTGCTGAGCATTAGTGTTATGACAATTTTCTAATTATATGATCACATATTGTTCTCTTCCATAATACATTCTCATTTGTTTCCCCCAATTTACAATAAAATGCAAATGTATTGAACGTATTTTTATTCTTTTATCCATAATATACATAATATTGAATACATTTATCAGTAGATAGTTAATTTAATATTTTCTATGGGTGGGATAACATTCTTTATGTACAAAGCGGGAATAAGACAGTTAACTGTAAAATTAATTTCACTGCATAGTTAAGTGGCCTAAACATGCTAGAACATTCTCATTATTACTCCTTATTATATAATTAGTATATACAATATATGGTGCACTTTGCATAAAAATGACTTCTACTGTCTCTGCCTGGGACATACAAAGCAGTAGCACAGAATGCAACAAAGAGGCTTTCAAGCTAAAGAAAATTTGGATCCTATTATAATATTTTATTTGTGAAATGCAGAATGGAGCAACATCCAAGCTTGCACATCCAGCCTGAATTGTGGCCCTGCCTGATTTCAGCACCATAAACTACCATTTTTGTACATTTTCGCATGTGATTTCACAATAGTTTCTATTTTCAAAAATTAAAAAAAAAATTAAAATTTAAACGCTGTGCATCCCATATTAATGGGAGAGCCTGAAATACCCTTCATAGTTTCTGCAGTGTGCCACTACCTGCCTGCAGTCAGAATACTCTGTTCCACACATCCCTACTGACAGTGCTCCAAACAACCTCCCCTGGGGCACAGGTCCCAGAGGGCACCAGTGTCCTGTTCTCTGTGGCACAATATATGAGATTTATAAGACTTTCGGATTATAACCAACAAGGCTGGGAAAGGCTTACACAGGCTTCCTTGGATGTGCAACACAGCAGTGTGCCTGCATGTACCTTGTAAAGATCTATTATAAAACTCATGTAGTGTCCAAGCAACTTGAAATTTTCGGTATTTTGATAAAACTAAGCTGAGACAAACCATCCCTAGTGACAAAAAAGCAGTTTTCTTGCACGAAGAATCTCTCCATCCTAAAATGCTACCAACAACTACTGCAGCTACAGAGCTTTACCAAGGCAGGGAGAGAGCAAGAGTTTGCTTTTAATGGAAAAACTTCATGCTTTGACACTCTTCACACTATAAAAGAATTGTTTTCAAACTCGAGAGGTTTGCTGTACAGCACAGATTAAGCCTGCAAAAATCTCGCTGAGGGCCAAATCTTCAGACTGTTACAAGTGCCTTAAAACAGAGGATTAGAGTGAAAGCCCTCACTCTGCCATAACCCAGGAGATAATTGCCAGTCACCCTAAGAAAACATGTCATGTTTTCTAGTCTCTGCTGTCCAGAAAAATCCAGTGCCCAACCATTAGTTTTCAAGTTCTTCAGGCCTGTTTCCAGCTGACAACACATAAGTGAACACACCACATACATCCAACACGTGGGTGATGTTCCAGCTGGAGAATCTTTGCCTCCAAGCTCCTACTCTCCACTTACGACCTGGAGGAAGGTAACCCCCTCCTCCCCAGGACAATCTATCCTCTGCAGAAACACCTTTCTTTAACCATGTTCTTCCAGCCTCTATAGAGCTCTGGTGGTCCCCAGACCTACAAAAAAGGTCAGGCCTTGCTCTGTGCTTAGATTTTAATGCCAAACTGGGCTGCCATCACGCTGATGTAGTAAGGTTAGGCTGTCCAAAATGTGAGTGTTATTACTGAGAAATACTGCCCACCAGAGACCAGTTCCGATTTTATTAAGTACAATTGCCTCTGAATGACTAAACCCTCATGATAAAATGTCACTGGCTTGCAAAAGCTGAGCCTGCTTCCAATGAATGGCTTCTCCCCGCCACACATCCACAAGTAAAAGGCTCCATCTCTCTGCTCAGATGCTCCTCCTCTCCTTGGCACGACACACACCCAGACAGAAATCACCATTCCCATGCATGACATCTCTTTGCTCTCATTACCCCACTACAAAGACACAAAGTTTACATCCAATACAGACTATCATGACCAAACTCATTCAGCACTTATGAGAGAAAAGCCACAATGAGCGTTTGATAGATCCCAGAAGATGTAAGCGAGTTCAAAGCCTTTCTAAGAGACTGGAAACCAAGCAAGTACATTTTCCATAGACAGATGCCAAGTATTTTAAAAATAAATAATTGAGACTTTTAAATTGGGCTGCTATCACCCTGTGCAACCTCCTACAGCAGATTTCTCTTTAGATTAAAAAATGAACAAAGGCTCATTGTGCTGTCACAGATGTGGAGTACAGAATATTCAATAGTATCAGGAATTCTGGTGCAAGGGAAAAGATCATCGGAATTAGCTTTCTGCTCATTTCCTTCCAGCAATCCAAGGACTACCATGCAATTTGAAGCATGGTTAAAAAACATAAAAAATAAAAGGTTTTACAGGCCAGCCAATTTTTTGATGAAGCAGGCAGCAAGACACAGAGGCAACAGTGATGTGGTTTATTATGTACTGCTTTAGAGACAGAGTATTTTCAGAAGAGCAGAACACCCAGGCGTTGCAGGTAGACTGCAAATCTTTGCAGAGTGGTAAAACAAAAATCTTGAAATGTTTGCTTTAAATGATGGAGTTAAGCACTGAATATACTAATTCTTAATTAGTGCCTTTGCTGCTTACATTGTAAGAATAAATTATTCTCAGCCACTTTTACAACTGGATTTAAAACCCCTCACACAAAAATAAATTCTGTGCTAAGATTATGAATCATACATGATTTTTCTTAATTGAAAGCTTGTATGTAACTTACTTCTGCTTTAAATATGTGCATAGATTTCCAGTGAACTGGATGATGTGATCCATTTGGCTGGAATAAAAATTTTCTACAGACATAATGTAATCTTCACTGCAGCACTAAAAATTCAGAATAGCTGTCCTGCAGTCTGTGTGTTTACTGGAGTGTGAGATGTACACTGGGGCAATAAAGTCTGATGTTTGACTTCTCATTATATTCTCTTTAAAAAACCCATGAAACTTATCATTTATAACATATTCAAAATCTGCTTAGAAAAGGCAGGGGGAAGAGCAAATCGTGATGTTTTCCAGTTCTCCTACTAGAGCCTGATGTAATAACACAGAGTATATTGCATTCTTTTGAAAAGATAAAGTTGAACAGGAGCAGATAATGGCATGTTTTTCCTGCCTAGTCTATTATTCATCAGTGAATTTTTAACTATAGTTAGGCAGGTACAGAGATGTATTTTGAATGTCATAACTTAGCATTTTACAGTGCCTAAAAGTGTGCTGGGTAAAATTGCAAAACAAAGAGTCAGACAGGGACTTTGCCCTAATGTAATTGCAACGTGATAATGAATACAATGTTAGGCTGAAAAAAATGAAAGGAGCTGAAACAACAGGAAGAGCAAAGATCATGCAAGTGAAATACCAGAATTTAACTCAATTTAGATAATCCCTTAGAAGTATGGTAAATTTCCCTTTCATCTTCTTTAATAGTAAGCATTAATTCTTGCTTTGTTGTCTACAAACAAGGCAGTAGGTGTATCGGTGCTATAAATTGAGACTAAGCAATTTCATAGTCATTTTCACCCTGAGAGTTAGCAGTTGTTGCACGTCCTGCCCCTAAGTCTGAGCAGCACCTAAACCTGTGAGTGCTCCAGTGGCAGCTCAGGAGGAACTGTGAGGAAACATGGTGCTCACAGCATTGCCCTGGGCTTCAGGGCACTGTTGGAGCACAGCCATATCACTCAGCATCTTAAGTGTTGAGTCGTGAATGTTAAGAGAAAAGGACATTGGCAAGCCAGCAACTTCCCTGATTTCTGCTGCCAGAAACAAATAACCCTTAGGCCTGCTCCCATCCCAAACAAGTAAATTCATCTCATGTGTACCCAGTGAGTCATTACACAACGAAGGCAGATTTGATGCTAAAAAGCTGCATGTTGCATTCATTTGTAATTCTGTAATATGAAAATAACGGTGTCAGTGTTTATGCTTTCCTTAACATGAAACTTTTTTGCAATTGCTTTGTACTCCAAGTAACAGCCATATGATTCACCATGAAATGAAGTCTGGAAAATCGTTTTGGATAAATGGAACTATAAATTCAATAGAATTTCCATGACAACATAGATTGCAACACTCTGCCACAAGTAAAATGTCATAAATCATTCAAAACCAACAAAAAATCTGCAGTAAGTCTTCTCTTTCACAACACATAAGACCCCTGAATTATAGAGCTGTGGTTATTACCTTCCAATGCAGTGCCTCTCCTTTTTGATCCTCCTCCATGTTACAAGTGTTGTTTCATATTTGACCTCCTTCCAAACACAGGAAATGATAATACTAACACTTGAATATTAAGATGTAAACAAGAACAGAAGCATAATGAGCAGGAGGCTTTTTTGAACCTTTCCTTCTCTTCTCATCTTCTAAAAATATTTAAAATATCTTCATCCTGTGGTAATTATACCTGTGTATCCAGATACATCACAGTATCTTGTGAGACACACAAATTTAGGAGGCTCTTTTTCTGGAAACGTGGGTGGTAAGTGTACAATAGGGTGCTCAGTCAGCTTGTAAAAGGGATGTGAACCACATGTCCAAGGAATGGAAGAGATCCAAGGAGAGAAGGAGGTTAAAAAAAAAAGGAAAAAAGATTGCACCACACAGTATTGCTCATTTGTATCCCTCTATAGGAGGGTTTCTGACATATGGTATTTCACTTAAAGTCCAAGGAACTGGAATGACGTGATTCCAGGAGAACCTTAACTGCAATTTAAAAATCACTGTGGCTGTTGCCTTCACGCTTGTGAGAAAAACCTTGAAAATGAAGAGCTCTTTCTCTCCTAAAAAGATTAAGAAGCCATAAAACCAAAGGAGAGAGGAATAGTTCAGTATTCTGATTTCTGGGTAGAAGTAGGAAATCAAGTCTTTTGGTAACTTGAGAAGAAGTGGAAACCTACTAGTCCTTGGACTGCAATGACTATTAGAGAGTTTCCACCATCTTGCATTGGTAGGCCTTGCTTGCTCATATAAACTAAATGGTAATTGCTCACCCCTCCCTAACTAAATGTTTTATGCAGAAAAATATGAAAGAAATGGAAATAAATGGGAAGAATGACAGGGAGTTGAAAACCACAGGAAAGAAAATACCATTTGGAGTATTGAAAAAACCCCAACTTTGGGTCCATTTGCTTGATATTGCAACAAGGAACAGCCATCCAGGTACATCCTGGAGACAGTGTGTTGCCTCCTCAATATCAGTACCACCCTCTAACCAGCTCATCACTGACATAACAAAGTGTCATGAGAAGTTGTTTGTGCTTCATCCCTGAAGGGCTCAAGGCCAGGTCGGATGGGGCTCTGGGCAACCTGATGTAGTGGAAGGTGCCCCTGCCCATGGCAGGGGGGTTGGGACAAGATCATCTTTGAGGTCCCTTAAAATCCAGACTGTTCTATGGCAGGGCTGCTGTCACAGTTCAGTGCAATCACTGCAAGGTGATGCTCTGCATATGTGAGGGCATCTTCCCAGGCTCTGGGAGGTCACCTGGTGTCTTTCACTGGTCTTTAGCTCCTCTACCAGACTCTGACTCTGCCAGACACTTCTTGGTTTGTTGATCAAATAGTTCTGAGTGTCACCCACAGTGGCCTATTCCAAGTAAGACAGCGGAAACACGCAATGCTGAGACAAACTTGGCTTTCTAAAACTGTCCAAATGGAAAAATTAGAGGCAATACTTGGCTGCTGGAATGGCTGAAAAACTGAAACAGGCAATTTAGAAAGTGGCTAAGCACCAAATGACACAGCAACTAAAAACAAGCCGGATGGACTAACTGTATGAACAGAATAGCTCTGAACTCCACCCAAAAGTGGCTGTTTCAGATGTCTTCTTCATCTGTTTCCCATGGCCTTTCTACAAGGAAAACTACACTACTCAAGAGTCTTAAACTTCAAAATACCCAAACTGTCCATACTTCAGCTCATCTTTTAAGCATCCATTTACATTTTTAAACATCAAGAAGTGCTGCCAGAACGGAGAGAATCGGGATTTCCTACCAAACACACTCCAGTCCTCTTCAGGGAAAAGAAAGGAGCTGCACTTGAAGAATAAACCCAACAAAAGCACACTTTTCCTAGCATGTGTGATTAATACAATTTCATATCCCATTCGCTTTAAAGATGCACTAACAAAAGTATTCATTCCTCTGAGAGTTCATATCTTAGCACAAATTATTCTTTTTGTACTGTGGAATTCAGAATGTTCCATGTGTGGTTTTTGCTGCTGTTGATTTTCCTTTTTTTTTTTTTCTTAATGGGAGACGGCAAGGTCTTCTATGAACTTCCAAATGCCTCAGAACAAATTTTGAGGTATTTATAGTTCCATTGCATCTCTGGATTCAAAGCTATGCAGCAGATGGGGCACGTTTTCAGCAGCATTTTGCTGGGCGAAAGGCCATTCCTGTCTCTGAGGGGATGTGAAATCCTCCAGGCTGTACATTTGCACAGTTATTTTTATTTATGAACTGTGAAGTATATGGACAGTTACAGCAGAACCAGTCCATGACAAGAGCTTATTTGGAGGGTAAAAATAATATGGGCTTTCCCACCTTTTGCAGAAGGCACATCTATCTCAGGCTGCATCATAATGCCAAAGGGAGAGCAAGGAGGGTGCTCAGCATCTTGGGTCTGAGTAGCTTTTTGAAGATTAGTGAAGAAAGGTGGGACAGCCCTGTGCTGCACGGACAGCACTAGCTCTGCCACAGCCACCCTGTTGGAACAAGAAGGGTTTTTCCAGTGCAGCTGCTTAATGTGGGTGTTTTACTTCAAGATTCTCAAAAGAGTTTAATATGCAAGGACTGAGTACACTATATCCTTTCTAAAACTCAGGATCTCCTGAAAATACCTCAAATTGAAATCCTTCCCCACCCAAATTCCCTAGTCTCCTCAAAAACCTTACACATAATATCTCTGTACTGTCTCTAACTTTCTAGATTTCTTTACTTTTATCCTTGCCTGTTTTACTAAGAAGAAAGTGAAATCTGCACACCTCTGAAGTGCAGCATTAAGAAATTTGTAAACTTCTTGTCATAGTGACTTTGTATACAAACACACATACACAGAGTAGCTGAATACACCACCTTAATAGCCCCAGCATGTTAAGGACATGATTCTGTATTTACACTAGCAAATCAAAAAAGAACTACAGCACAGCAAGAAGCAAAATACTGAGGTAAGCAGTAAAGATGAAAGGTAAAAGTGCTAGAAATTGTTTAGTCTTTTACAGTTAAAACTTTGTACACTGCCACATCTGCAAACCCATTCTGTTATGGTCCTTTGCTAAATGTCAAAGTTACTCTCCATGCCTACGAAACAGAAACACAACTCTGTCCCTCACCCCCTCCCACACTTGTACCTGTCTGCAGATGCCACATTGAGACTCCCCTGGTGCATCTGACCCTGCTGCTCACTCATGGCACCACCTTACATAATATGATTAAAACAACCTCTCAGCTTTAACACTTCCAATTTCTTAAGGGCCCAGTGACGTTGAAAGAAAAGCATGTTGAACTTCCCCGAGTCCTGGTTAACACAAAAGTGCCACTGGATTGGCACCTGAGTCCAAATTTCACAGGCTTTAGTTCAGTGCAGCTTTCAGTACACACTCCCTGGGGAAGGCATGACCTGTTGTGTCCCAGCTCAGCCAGGCCCTGTGCCAGTTTTCTCCCTTCCCTCGACTATGCATTTTAATAATAGAAAGGACTCTGAAACCCCAGAGTCACATTTCCACTCTGGCTCACACCTGTGTATTTCTCAAAGCACTTCTTTTGCCTCAGCACCTCACATTGGAACAATTCACCAGAGAAGGTCTGGGTTTCAGTGTGACAGCTGCTGGCTTTTCTCTGAGCTCTCAGTGTCTCTGGCTCTAGAGATGCCCAACCAATTTAATTCTTGCTCAAGTCACTGCTGTCACCACCAGCCCCTGACACTTGGATTGCGCCAACAACCATGAATGGAAACTGGGAACACTAAAAATGGTGCAGCCTCTCCCCATCACACAGCATGGAGAGCCAGGGCTGGGTGGGCAGGTACCACCTGCCACACAAAACCAGCCCATTGGACGTGTCACTGGAACATTCACCTCTCCTCGTGTTGTTCTGTCACAGCATGAAATGCCTCGATGGAACTTTTGAAATATGGGAGTTGCACAAGTGAAGTCTTTATCATAAATCTGATAATCAACCTGCATAACTAATTTCCCTCCTGGCAGCAGGCATAGGTTGGAATAAATAGTCTATTCAATACCTACTGAGAGAAGACTTTTATATTTCATGTTTACTTTAAACAAGTATAAAAACCTTGGGACAAAGGGCCTCAAAGAGTCAAATTCCTTGCAATTTCAACAGAGTGCCCTGAATAATACATAAAGCAGCTACGCTCTTATCCCTAAAACCACAGGTGTGAACCAGATGTCATGCTTATCTTCTCTTGAGATTACAGCAAACAATCACACGCCTTCAGAATATAAAGTAAGCTTTGGATCAAGGAACCTGAAATATATTAAAAGTGTGGCACTGAAGTAAAAAACTCAAATATTAACCTACAAATCACTGATTCACTTAAGAGTCTGTTTATAGCCTATGTTCTTTAAAAGTTGTATTTCTTTTATTTAACCTTTTTATAAGAAGATATATTATGAATCACAAATCTGAGATAAAACTACTTGCATAAATCTCAGTCTTGGTCAGCAAGGTATTGCCAAACAGATTGTTCAAATATACCACCACCTATTTAAAATACACCATGGCTTGGGGAACAGAATTAAAGTTAAAGACTTGATTTAAATTTTAAACTTTCCTATTATTGTAGCAAAGGTTTAGAAAAAGGTGAGCATGTTCTGCACTCAAATATTGAAAGGAGATTAAACTCAGAAAGGAATCTCAAAGAGAATTTTAAATTTAACAGTATATAGTAACAAGACATGGTGCAAAAGTGTTCTAACCATACAGCCTTGAACATAACCAGCCACCTAAGAGGGCACAGCCAGAGGATATTCCCACATGTCCAGTTTCAAGAAAAATAACAATTTCCTCACTCAACCTGCAAATGTCACTAATATGTTGTGTTTGTTACTGGGGACATTTAACAAAAAGAACCACGTGGTCCTCCTCACCAGATGCACAGAACATCCTGCCCCAGCATATTTCAAAGGTCACACTCCTACCGCACTATTTCTTCTTTTAGATTAGGTCCAGGCACCACCTCCTGATCCCTCATGAGCAGCAGTGCTTGCTGCAGAGGGTGAGGGTCTGCTGTCCCTGACAGAGGGTTCATGTTCTATTTCAGTTTTTCCTTAGCTCTCCTCCTCCACCTTGGCTCTTTAATCCAGCATTCTGGTTTCCTTCCCCAGGATCCCCTGTCAAACACACACACTCCAAAGGCTGTCAGCAGCTAATGCTAACGCTTCACTAAGAGAGGCCTTCCAGGTCAATCTATGACAGAAATATTGCAGGTTTGTAATTAGAGCCCTACATGAGAAAGTCTGTGTTTACTCAATAATCTCCACTTTCACTTAACAGAAGCACACATCTTGCTCTCCTAGCTGTCACGAAAAGGTGGTGAATGTGACCTGAATCCAACAGCTGTAATGTTATCTGCTTGATCTTGAGGGAGTTGAACTACCCTGTTCATATAACAGTATTCACCAGTGACCCAGAGCCTCATCCTGCCCTCCAGCAGCAGGGCCTGTGACTCCAGGGGAAAAAGCATCCAATATCTTGGCTCACTCACATTAATAAAACAGAGTATGAAGAGTCATAGGTTAAGGTGTTAACATGACCCTGTCTGTAAGGCTGAACAGTGAAACTTGGTTTGAGTTTAGACCACAGACCCAGGCTGTTCAGCTCCATGGCAACACTAATGATTTAAACATCTTCATAATTTTTTATTAAAGATAAAGGATAAAAGTTGAGAACAGTACAGAAAAATAAAGAATCTCAAAAAGAATTAAGTCTTCTAGCTTCACCACATGCCTTATCCCCATCTCTGTTAGCAAATGGGTTTTCCTTATAAGAGCAATCTATGGATGGTATTAAATGTGGTAACAAACATTCTACTTCAGAAAAACAGGCGAGATAGGCTACAGCCAGTTCTGGAGTCCAGTCCTAATTTCTGCAGAATAAAAACGTAACAGCAAAAAGAGAAGAAGTGCAGAGATAGATAACTCAGCTTCTGCACTGATGCTTGCAGCTTCATTAGTGCGGAAAGCAGGCAGGGAGAGTGGCTGTTATCAGCCACTCCAACACCTGGTGACTCCTGTCAGGTGGCACAGGACACAGCTTTGCCCTGCCTTGCCAGGCACGGGATCACAGCAGTGCTGTGAAAGGGAGCGTGTCTGGGCTCACTGTGCCAGGCTGGGATTAAACAGACGGAGGAAAGAGATAGGAAGGAAAAGAACAAAGATGGGGGGGGTGGGGAAAGGACAAAGAAGACACAGCATCTGTATCTCTCACACCAAAGAGCTGCTCAAGATTTAGATGAACTCAGTGGCAGTTCTCAAAACACATTGAGGGTCATGACTGGCATCCCAGAACACCCAGTAGTTGGTGTGTTGGTATTACAGGGTCCTGAGATACCAGGAGATTGTGGCATTGCAAGCACTGCAGTGTCTCCTTGCCTTCATCCATATATCATCTGGCCCTTTCAAGAGCTTCCTCTGTACAACCTGCCAGCCAAAGGCTACTGGTGGCACCAGTGTCTCCATCAAATACACTCACCAATCATTTACAAAACACCAGTTTGCTCAGTTAATTTCCAACTCCATTCCCTTCCCATTTAAGTACGTGCCTCACAAGGTACACTGATGGGTTTGAGATTATTTCAATCTTCCCCCTTTCTGTAGAGTTTCTTAACAATTACACAAATCTTGCCCACAGCAGTGTGGCTGTGGATGTTGTCTGATCCTCCAGGCTGCATTAATATAGCCCTGAAGAGCCCTCATAAAAACACTTGTTTCAGCATGCAGGTGCATCAGGCTCCGTATCGTGTCTCAAGTACCAGGCACTAATGGACAGTAAATCAAGACAGTGCGTGTTCACAAGGACAAACAACTGCCCCCTTCACCTCACCCCTGCAGCTTCCAGCAAGTCTCAGATGCCTTTCTGAGCTGGAAGATGCATAAGCTTCCATCCTTTGACTGGTCTGTCCAGAACTCTGTTAAATCCTCTTTCCAACCTGTAATTACTGCTGACCTCTAGAAAATAATTTCACAGGGGGTTCTACAGTTCACACACTTTGAAATACTGCAGGAAAAGTGTTCCCTTCTGTAGAATGTGAACTTTCTTCTGGTCTTTCAGGGCTCACAACCTCAGTTATAGTGTGAAGCATAACAAGTAATATTTATTTAATTTCTTTGAGATCTCATGGCCCTGTGTAGCCATGTGCCCAGAATCACCTTTTCCAAGCTGAGATGTCACAACAACTATTTACCTGTTTTTCACTGAAGTTCCTCTATTTTTTTGGACATACCCGGGATTTTTGAGCATGTGCAATCAGAACTGCTCAAGTCATCTGTACCATGGAGTAAAGATTTCTCCTGTTGATTGCACTCATTTCCTAATAATTTCTAATCTTCCTCTTTGCCTTTTTGCTACTCCTGACCACTGAGCTCACATGCTCAGACAGCTCCCTGTAAGGACTCCAGGAACACTTCCTTGAGTGGCAATAACTAATTTCATGTTCATTACTCTTTGTGCAAACTCAGAGTCTCCTTTTTAACCTAGTTAAACTAGAAAATGAGATTTATATGATCCTGCTTTGTGCGTGTGTCTGCATATGACATGTCAGTCCCTGGTAATAATTTTAGAACGCATTGACCGATTTGATCAAAACCTGACTGCTCACTCGGGTTCTCAAAGACACACATGCAAGTGTCTTTACAGTTAAGGGGCAAAGTTAGAGAGACCAAATTAATTTCATGAGTATGGATCAAATATTGAAGACTCTCCCTGTCCTCCTTCACAAAGCACTTCATCATCATGCCTAGCATGGGCAGCAGCAGTTTCAGCTGCTGTCACGCTCCCTCCAAGCTCAGCAGTGCTGCACACTGGTAGGCTGGGGCTTTTTTGACTTAAGAGCGCTTCATTCCTGCACCTGGGGATGGAACAGGTCACACAATGTACCTACTTTTCTTTTCCTCAGTGGGATTGTCACCAGTAGGTGCAGATTCCCCCGAGTCACTGAGAAAATACCAGCGTTTGAATCTAAACTCACACAATGTTAATGGAAATCCACCGTTCTGTTAAATATTGTAATATGGTAACTTTAATCATAAAGCCTCTCAGTATTTAAATACTTCAGGCACTGTAGACATTTATACAACTAGCAGTAGATGAATTTTCAAATAGATACTTCTGAGTAATTATCCTCTTGAGACAGCACCAATTGCTAAATAATGCCTCAGTTTAATAGCACGTAGCTCTTAAGAAATGAACAATTCTGGGGACTATTAAATCTCTCAGAAATGTAACAAAGATGGTGATAAATACCTTACACTCCATTTCAGGCCTCATGTGGATGAGGAATAGGACATTTTTTCTCACCTGTTAGCTGGACTTCAAAGATAACTCCTTAGAAAATTAGGAGGTAGCCCCTCCTGCTCACTCTAATAAAGCAGGGTATGCAAATTTCTTCTTCTAGACATCAGCAAAGATTCCTTTCGAGCAAAATTAGCTCTCTGGCTCCCAGGGAAAGCTGTCTTAGCAAAACATACCAGAGGAAGAATAACTGGATGGGAACATCCCTCTGTCATTCCAGGGAAGAACTGCCGAGCAGAAAAATACAGAGAACAGAGAGAGTATTCAATCCAGACCTCAGTGAATCAAGGCATGACTATGGAGAGTTTTTCGGTGAACCTGCTTTTATGTTATACACAAAGCTCTAGAATATCAGGAAAATGCAGATCTCTTGTTCATATAAAATGCTTGCCTTTATTCATGCTCCCTAAAGATGTTTTTCCTAAAACTCCACTGGCTTGCATATTACTTACTGCTAATATAAGAACCTGGGGGAAGAAATTTGCATTCTCTGGTCACCAGAGGTCTGTAAATAGAGCTATTCACCATGTCACTCCATGGAAAAGGTTGCCTTTTCATAGTTAAGAGTAAAAAGATGGAAGTAAAAGGCATAAAAATACTTGTCTTCTCATCCTGACATTCTTTTACCTCTCAGGGGTGTTCAGAAGCCTTTAGAGATGATGGGCTCTCCAAAGTAAAGCATGTCAGATTGTGTTTACCTTCATGCTAGTGCACATCTTGGATTCATTTCAAAAGCAGCCATCAACAATAGAAACTATACATGGAAAGCAGAGGTTAAAATTACTGCAATAAAGCCAATCTGTAGCCACTGACTAGCTGGCTCTGCGTATCAAGTGGTTTCATAATCATTTTACAGAGCATGAAATGCTCCTGTTCTTAATTCCACTTTGAATGACGACTGAAAACAAGATAAAGGATTTGATAACTTGGTGACCAAAAATTTCCATTGTACTTTCCTCCTCATTAGAAAAAGTTACCATTAAAAAGAGAGAAAGATTAATATGGAAGTGCCAGATTCTAAGCAATGATTGAGGACTTTACATAAAGAAAGCTCAAAAAGTAAGGACAGCAAAGTATTTTTAGGTGTGCAATAACCCACAGCATTTTAACATATATATATATGTCACTTTGGGTTCAGCATGCGATAAATTTCCATTAGCATCTCACTGACAACTGAAGCCCAGCTGAATACTAAATAAAGCCACATGGCTGTTCTGCTAAAACCTGTTGTGGAAAAGGAGGAAGGTCTGAAAACCCAGGAAAACAGGGGCTGCATGTGAGGTTCAATCACAAACACTTCTGTGGCCACTGCAGGAAGAGAACTGGAAAGATGGGGCCACCCCAGAGCACACTGTCCATGTGTCCTGGACCTGAATGTGGCCATCACTTGACCTGTGAGGGTCTCCCTCCCAAGAGCTGTATTATACCTCGCTTCAGTTTCAGTGGGTCACCACAAGAAACAGAAGCAGCAACTTCCTCTGTTTTATCATCCTGAAATTAGCACAGATTTAATAAATGCATAAGATAATTTTCAGAACTTTACACAGAAGAGGCATCCAGAGCCACTGTGCTGAGCCCTGCTGGAATGAAGCTCTGGTGTACTGTGATGTGGGTTTGTGCAGACAAAGTCTCCTTTGAGCACTGTCTTACGATTCAGTTACTGCTGGTTCAGTGAGAGGATATGAAGGATATCCATGTCCTTAATAAATAAAGCCAATCAGGGCCCCCCATGAGAGTGAGTACCCAATGCAGGAGGCTCACTTTGAAATCACCCATGTGTAAACTACTCAGACCTGGAGCACCTCGTTGTTTGGTGTTTGTACAGGAACCAACCCAACAAACATGAAGCCTGGTTCAAAAGATGCTACAATCACAAGCCACAGGATTTCTGCACAGTATTTTGAGCTCAAAGAACCTTAAAAAAGAGGCAAGAGTTATTTGGATTTTCTCTGGCCTATCTAGACATGCAAACGTTGCTGGGGGAAGGTGCTTTAAAGACCTAATGTATAACATAATATAAACTACTGGATCTGACTTAGGTGAGATTTCCTTCTCCTTTCTTCCACATCACAAACCAATTACAGTCACATACAAATCTGAGTTTGTAATCACTATTGTCTTGTTCTTTGCCATGTTAACAGCAGCAAGGCATAAATAAGGATGAACTCTTCTCCACAGTAATAATGTCAGGCATTTTACTAAATCCATGATACAAAGAAATTTCACCCACTGTTAGATCCTCTTTATCACATACATGTCTTATCTCCCCAAGAAACAGTTATATGCATATGGTCTTAAAAGATTCAGGGCTTCCACGTAAATAAATGCACACATACACCCACAAGCTTAGGGAAACAATAGATTCGTTTTCAGCAGGATGCTGTGAAAAACAATGTTTACTTCCCCTAAAATGTGTGAAATTGCAATAACTGATTGTCAGACCACTACAATCTACTTAGAAAACGCTAAGAGATTTTATCTGTTTGCAAACTAGTCTTGACTGACTTCCAAAGGCCTCTGTTAATGCCTGTCCCCAGAGAGGATGGAGATAATGCAGAAATCCCTCTTGCCACAAGAATAAATCGATATTTTAACATTCTTACTGCAGTACAGTTGATCCAGACCTCACAAAGAGCCACCACGAAAGTGAGACACAGTGTTTTCTGTAATTTTAAACCCATCACAGACCAAGATAAAGCTCTATGCCTGTTATTTTGGCAATTTTTGCCTGTATTTTCCTAGCATATTTCACAGATTGGCCTCCTTGTCAGTCTAGGCTTTTAAAAAAGCAGTGACAGGCAGTGATTTGTTTGACCAGACCTTAACTCCTCAGATTCCACAATTTGGCTTTTCTAGGAGTTATAATTATTGGGGGCATGGACTGAAATGAAGTTGTCAAGTGACAGTAATGGGCTCTCTTTCTCCCTTCCTCAAGACTGATGCTATTCATTTAGAGCGGGTCTATACACAAGACCATCTCATCTAATCTGCTGAAACCCTGGTGAGACCTGGCAGTACCTCAACTGGAAAACAGTTCTGAAATTAATAATAAGCCAACCTTTCAGTTTAATGCCTTGGCTATCACAGATGCCCAGTGGTGCACTTTGCCCAAGTCTCACACGGACACTGGAACAGGAGAGGAGCAAAGACAAGAATTACAGTAGATTCCTCACTGCCACACAAATACATCTGCTTTAAATGCAGAGTTACAGACCAAGTAGACAATTTTATTTCATAATACATTTTGTTTATGTGAGGCTTGATCTCAGCCTTTTCTCACACAAAAAATGTCTTGAGGCAATTGTGTGGGAGCAAAGACTCCTTCTCTGCACTTTTGTATACACATTAAAATGGGCTGAGGTCTGTCCAGGGACTGCAAGACTGAGGTGACACGGAACCACTTCTGAATCCCACTGCTTCCCACTAAGTAGGAAGAAAAGCATGAATATCTTAATTTCTTAAATTTCAATTAATTATAATTCAATTTGGCAAGGCCTAACACAGGAAAATATCTTTACTTTCCCATCTTGTGCATTTTTAAATGAATTTGAGACTATATGATTGATGGAAGCTTCCAAGCTTTTAAGGAGGGATACTATAACACTTTCCTTAGATAAATGATTTCCCCAATGTGAAAACGTTAGTTTTAATGAAATGAAATAGCCTTAATTGGTTGTGATGGGAAGTAAACCCCGAGATAAACATTGCATAAATAATTCACATCCTTCCATCTGGGGAACTTCTTCCTGAACTGCAAAGTGTCTCCAATCTGAAATGCAATACACATTATCTTAGCAGTGACTAAAAAAGTGCAGGCTTCTTCCAATACACTGCATCTGGAGTGGAGAGCATCTGCTGTTCTGGAGCTGAGTGCGTATTTTAAGACATAGTTTTAGAAAGACTTTTGATTCCAGACTAGAACACTTTCTCCTAACACATGGTCTTCCACAGAACTGGTGTCCCCTGTAACTGGATCTACCTTTAACTGGATCTATGGAAATTCACATTTCCCATGATGTCCCAACTGCAATATGTAAAACCTTTTCCACTCTTTTCATTTACACCATACTGCACCCAAGGCAGCACCTAAAGGATGTCTGGAATCAGAGCTGTGGCATATTTCATACTGGCCTATGGTATATGACCCTAATGTTCTTGTATCTGTACTTGCTGCTTACTCATTTTAAGGGCTGGTCTCCTGTCCATGAACACCTTCAGGAACAACTTCTCCCCTAAGGACTTGATTCCAAGATCTATTGCTGGCAAAGCCACTCAAGGTGGGCCTGCTTGTTATAACAGAAAATACATCTGATTGCAAACTCTCTGCAGAATTTGTGCCTTTTACTGCACCCTGCACAAAACCCCGGGGGAGAACAGGAAAGCAGGGAAACCACAAAACTCATTTAGCCTATTTGATGTGATGCTATAAAATTCACCATGGAAAACATAAGCAACCACAGCTTCTCTGTGCTGATCTTTTGGGTGTTCTGCAAATGCAACCTAATAGCATATCACAAATTATTTTGTTCCGATCACGTCTCTTGTTCAGCACAGGTACCAACTTCCCCTGGGTGCCCGAAGGAAACTCTAAAAGGGAAAGTTTTTCTTTAAAGGTATTATTCAGAAAAGATCACAACCTTTGATGAAAACAATGTCGATTTAAAACATGAATATGTAAAACAAAAACCCTCTGAAGTGAAAATACACTATCTATACATAACTTCTAAAAAGTAAATATATATTTCAATCAACACTAATATTCTTAAAAAGGGCAACTGCCAGTGACACACTTATTTTTCTGCCTATTATACAAAATAAATATGGAAGCATAAGGAAAGAATATATTATGCTTACTTGTGTTCATTGTCATGATTTTTATAGGATCAAATCAAACAGACAATGGAAATGACTTTTGCAATTTCACTATGCCTTCTGGTTATCAAGTGATAAGTTCCTAGCTGATGACCATTTTTATTCCCTTTCAATGCAGACTCCGAAACAAACAATTCCAATCCACAGAATGAAAACTTTAAAAACAGATTTTCTTCTCCCTCTACAAAGGCTTACAAAGGATCACATTTACAGAAGAGGGTAGGATATAGTTTTTCAGAGGATTCAGTCAGAGCATTTCATTTTTCAGCAAAGCACAAAACACCCTGGGACTGGATTCAAATGGCAGAGTTTACTAAGGCTGCCTCCACTCCCTCTGAAGTCTGCTACGCTTAAAAGGTTTCTCCTGGCTTGGGTAGCTCTTAAACCTTAAATACAGAGAAGTGCTACTAGGTGAGTCACAAATCATTTAACAGGATTCTGCTCTGCTTCCAGAGAGGCACGAGCAACACTCACAGCTTTTTATACCTATCAAAGAGCATCAGAAAGGTGCTGAGATTTTCCACCCATAGGAGGACTAAGAAATAAAACAGGGATTTGGACATGCCAGGATTTTTGTTGCTTTCTCTTGCTGGAGGAAAGGCACCTAAAACACCTGAACCTTCCACATGTCACTCCATGCAATTAGCACCTTGAATTAATTGGTTTTCTCTATTATTTTCATGCAACATGAGAAAGGGAGAAAGACAGGAAAATGTGATTTTCAAACCACAACAGCAAGTCAGGGTGACTCAGAACAGGTACCAATTAGAAACAGCAAGTAAATGTTTTGAAACCACCTCGATTCTGCTTGGTGACATCTGGGTTAAAACAGCTTGCTGAGAGAGGATGTGCATGAAGCCTCTTTTAAGTTTCTTCACTCTCAAAATCTAAATCTTTAACACTCAGAGCAGCTCAACAGCCTCAAAAGAAGAAGGAAAAAAGAAAGACAATAAAAAGAAAGCCTTATGCTCAGAGTAATTTTGCAGAAAATCCCCAAACTACAGAAAAACAATTGCTTCGAACTTACATTTAATGTTAAAGGCTATTCAGGAAATACAAAATGTTTTTTAAAAATGTTTAAACATATAAACAGCGACCGAGAAAGCATTTCTTATTAAGCATTTTTATGGTTACAGCTACTCTGCTGCTGAAAAAGCAACTACTTATAAAAATAAAGCTAATATTTATGGGCACTATAGCTCAGGAAGGGACCTCTTTTATAAGACATTTACTGCAGCAGCCATTGCAGCTGAATCATGTTATTGCACAAAAATGAGAGTTTTTTTTAAGCTCAGGCTAACGTTTAACAACTTTGAGTAAATGATGGCATATGAAATTAACTTTCAACAGTACTAAAAAACAGAACAGCAAGGACCAGATCTGTGAGATGCCGATCATCCTCACACAGTGTAAGTGCCTGCAATGGGGCCAAGCAGTGGGGAACACTGTGAGCACCACAAAGGCAGGTGATTAACAAATTACCGTGCACAGGACACCTCTCCTTGAGTGGCTGCAACCCTGGCAAGTTCCAAACTCCCCTCTGCGTTTCTCTCCCCCAGTTTCAAGAGCTGGATACAACACACCTTGTTTTGCAACCATCACAGAAAAAACACCTCACCATCCCAGTCCTCTTGGAGTTACGTCCTGATGTTTTTCTCTTCTCCTTGGTAACTATTGGCAGCCTCATTTGTGAAAACTTCGGTTCTACAGCATTCATTACCTAAACTGCTAATTACAGCAGTAGAGAGTCACCCTTCCAGACCTCCATGGCATGACCTTTAAAGTACAAGCTCAAGGTCATACTTTAATTCACCCAAAATCCCCAAGATTATTATTTTACAACGTATGCAATAATCAAAGCCATGCTTTAGGATTTGGCAGACAAGCTGTTCTGTCTATCAGAATAACTCACAGATGGTATGTATGTGACACAACATATTCATCATGTTATATTCTTAGTATATGCAATTTTCTCTCTTGCTAAATTTTCCAGCGTTCAGCAAGAGCTCTAAGAACTGCTGGTGCCTTGGAAGAGATACCCTTCCAGCCTTGTTGTCTTTAAATTAACTGAATAAAGAATCTAAAGGTTGAGAAAATTCAATCTCCTGTGTAATTGTAAAACATACTGAATTTGATTTTTTTACCTTAGGTACTATTTTTTAACTTCTATTTTGTAGCTCATGTTTATTTTCTGCTCTTCACATATTGTACTTTCTTTTTACTTGATGTGTGCCATATTGTTTTAGCTTTTGCTCTTACTTCTGCTTATTTATGATCCTTTTTTGACCAAAATCTCAGTAAGATTTGCTTTAGGGGCATTTTTTTATCTTTTTTTCCAGGTAGTTGCATGCATAAGTGAACCATTAAAATTGAATCAGTTCAGTGAATCAAACTGAATGACAACAAACTAAAATGAGCAGAAACATGCCTTAAGCAACAAGCAGATTACTTATTTTACTTATTTGTAATGTTGCTTTATTCCTCTCCTTGAGTTCTTCTGATGAAATAAAAAAACATTTTTTTTTTAAATACTGGGATGAGTTTTCAGTCCTGAATGCCACAGAGATTTTATACAGGAAAATGCACAGAGGGAAGATGCACCCACACAAGGTCAGGTTTCGGATGCTGGCCCAGCAGCCTATTTTAAAGCTCATCATCTGGAGGAGTAAACCACCAAGCACGGGCAACAGTTCATGAAAATAAACTTCCCGTTCCCAATTTCTCTTGCTTCTGTTACATCTGTCATTTACTCCCACTCTGCTTGTGTTTCAGAGCCTCGAGAACAAAAGTCACCTCTACCACTGATCTCTGTTCCATACAGCACTCTGGCTTGAGTTAGTCCTTGCTGAACGAGGACAAGAGTTGAGAGAAAAATAACTGAAAACCAGGTTCTCTGCTCTGGAAAGAGCAAACCAACAGCCAGCACACAACCCACCATGCTCTTTGTTACAGAATGATAAATGCCACTACCGTAGTCAGAATTTTTCAGTGGTTTTCAGTATTTTAGCTTTTATGCCGAAAGCCAAAACATTAATAAAGCAATTGCAGTAGTAGGCATATAAGTCCATGAATGTCAGCAGCAAGGCTTCACGTATGTCACTTTGCAGTAATAAAAGACTTCATATATAGTGCTAGCACTGGATGTTACTATTTTTATTTTTTATGTGAGGAATTAAGGATAGGAATGCAAGCAAATGGAGGAGAAAAATGAAGGCAATTCCAATTAATCACTTCCCCTAGTGACATTTTAATGCATTATTGTTACAATTATTCTAAAATGTCCTCAAAGGATCATCACACCAGCTTTTTCAGACTTCATTTTTCAACAAGTAAAAATTTAACAAGCAACCTTTCTGGAAAGTTTGGATCTTTGAAGGAGCAATACCTGTTCATCCCCCTAACTTTGTGGGAAACACAGCTACTACATGCTCTGCAATATCAGGTGTGTTATGGGACAAGGGCCTCTTTTCATTTCCTTGTATTTTTACTGGCTTGAACTTTTTCTTGCTTTGGTTTCTTTCTTATTCATTCTCCAATGACCTTCTTCAATATTGCATTTGCAGAAAGAGACTGAAAATATGGCAAAACAAAATGTATGAACCAGGCTGTAGAGGGATAGGTGAGAGGAAGTGCTGGACTTTTTTAAGCTATAAAGTTACTTTCATATTTCTTCTCTTTTACAGCATATGAGTAAAATCACCTCTTCTGTCTCAGCATAATCAGTTCCCCAGTCCTGGCATGCCTAAGAGCCTCGTGTTGTTTGGGGTGCTGTTTGCCAGGGAACACTTAATATTCTCATCTATCACATGAATCAATAAAATGCAACCCTGTTTTTCACAAGGTGGCAGTGTATTAGGGAAGAGTCATATGGGCTGAGTTAATTTAAAAGTAATAGACTGAAATTGTCCACATTACTTTTATTGAACTGACAGAGCAGGTCCACTGCTGCTAAGAAATTAATGCCATTTCACAGAATCCCAGAGCAAGGTCATAAAAATTACTGGTTTATCCTTAAAAAATTAATAAAAAAAATAAGAAACAAATTCTGATTTTTACTTCCAGAATATGGGGATTTTTTAAAAGACACTATTCAGGAAATGAGTAAGAGACTTAGAGTTATGCCAGACTGACCATATAGCCATTGGGTTAAATTTATGTTCATCAGGGAATAAATGTCTCCCTGCCAATTACCAAAAGGT
Organism: Campylorhamphus procurvoides; assembly: GCA_013396655.1. Taxonomy (NCBI): domain Eukaryota; kingdom Metazoa; phylum Chordata; class Aves; order Passeriformes; family Dendrocolaptidae; genus Campylorhamphus; species Campylorhamphus procurvoides. Next base: position 1,467,274 of record WBMV01003161.1, on the reverse strand, counting down.
CAAAGCCTGAAAATAAACTTCAGGCACCTTTGACATGTATGAAAGAAAAGAGTGGAGTTCCCATAAATTCCCCTAATCCTCAGCGGAAGGACAGGGCCCTTTCGAGGGCAGATGATCCCCAGGGCTTGGGTGACCCTTGGGACAATGCAGATTGATATTGAACGAAGAGGAAAACCAGGGTGAGGAGTCCACAGTTAGGGTTTGGTCCACCTACCTGAGCTGGTCCTTAGAGGGCAACACCCCAGCAATTCATTCTCCCCCAAATCAAGAGGGGCAGGATGCTCAGTGCTCCACCAGGCTGGGAACCTTCTGACTGCCACATTCACTCAATCTCCCGCCCACGTATGTATGAGCTGGTTAACACTTTACACTTAAAAATCTTCTAATGTTTGGTCCTGCACAGATTTGCACAGCACAGGAAACAGGGGAGGCACAGTGCCAGAGAGGAGCATGGTGAGCACGGCAGGACAGAAGCATCAGCAGGATCTGTGTCAGCAAAGCTGATTTCACCTTCCATAATACCTGTTTTACCATTACTGGACCCATTACAGCAGGAAACCTTCACTGCAGGCTACAGTAGTCATAGCTGTATCTCCACATCATGCCTAGAAATTTTGACCTTTGTTTTCCTAAAAGTTTCATCCTCAAATTGACAAATTTCCTCAGACGTGAAATTAAAATCTTCAGTACCAAAAATATATTTGCATCCAAGGATACATGTCATTTCTCATATCCTGCTATTTAAATCATTTGACTTTGAGTGAGATATGGGAGAAATTTAAGTTTCAGTACATTTTAGTCTCCATCATGTCAAATTTACAACCCTGGAGTAAATCACACTGCCAAGACAAATGTCTTCACTTAAATCAGATTTGTTGCTTCCTTCCATACTTCAGAACATTAATAAAATTGGAGTTCTAGTTCATAATAGTAGTTTCATCCTCACTGTGCCAGGAAAACCACAAGAAGTTCACGTGAACCTTAAATTCATCCTTCCCCACGCTCACTTCGTTAAGCAATTCTAGGCTCTGGTTTTCAGGAGCTATGTGAACGTGTGTGAATCTGACTCAGATTGTTACCAGTGTACCAGCATGCACACAGTCAGTCCAGATATACCAAGATCTGTTTTAAATGTCTTCTCTAAATGCTGTTCTTATCGTCAGACTTCACAAAGATTGGAGTCATTAAAAACAACAAAACAGTTCTCTGGGAAAGGGGCAAAAGCACCTGAAAGCAAGCAAAAATGGCAGGGATGTTTACAACTCACTGAAATTACCTGAAATTTCCCCCCTAGGTAAAAGAAATTTCTAACACTTGTTTTTCTCTGTCGTCTTTCTGACATCTCTTACATCTGTGCTCTCAAGAGAACCGCGACCCTCTTTCATTTCTGGATCTGATGCACAATCCTAGGAGTTGCTACTGAAGGGGATTACAGATCCAGTCCCTCCAGTAAATGCAAAGGAGATGATCATTTTATGTTTCCCCATCGCAGCACCACCCTTGGACCCCAGTCAGAGGGCAAGGCATGTTGCTTTAGTCTTTATGCAAGGTTAAAAAGCAGGCCCCCACCGAGGCACACAAGGGTGGCTCAAGGGTATAAAGTGCACTTGTGTAACAGCAGATCACAGAGCAGAAGCCTCGGCACATTAAAAGAGGGACATCATTTGAAGATGTATTTTAGACCCACCACTTGGCTAATCATTATTCCTGAACCTAGACACTGACAGAGATGAGGCAAGTGACACAAACCTGCATTTCCAGCACAGAACAAGGAACATGAATGCATCTTTCTAACTGCCACCCATCGAAATCCCCTCTGACATGTGTGGCTCCATTACATATGGCTTGTCAAGAGCCCTCTGTAATGGGAGGCACATGTCACTGGAATGTTGCTGGGAACTCTGTGTGATTCAAAACGCTTACTGCAGCATTATTACAGTAATCTTTCAGCATGCTTTTACTCCCTAACCTCTCCCCATTTTAACAAAACAATCCTAAGCCTGTATTAACAACAGGGTTTAATGAAAACCATACATTTCATGAGGAGTGTTTGGTCATGCATGGGAGATTTGTTTGGAATCAGGATCACTTCTCTCTAGGAATATGACAGGAGATTAAATCATTAAAAATGTATAGTCTGTAATTAGTTTATCATTGCCAGAATGCAGGAATATTTTCCAACATAAAACTGATGCCACCAGCAAGAGATCATTCTGAAAGATCAATGTTGCTGAGATATCAGAAAACAAAGTAATTAGGAGACAGCAGGCACGCTGTTCTCCTCTGCACTTTCTTCTTTCACAGCCACATGCATGCAAATATATGTCTATGTAAACTATGTAACTCCCTCCTTACAAATCCAGCCAGTGATGGGATGGACTTCACAGAAACACAATTAGTGATTGTCTTAACTGACGTGGTGATGTAAAATTATTCTGAAGCATCACCATCTTCTGAGCCTTGAGGATTTATACTAACTGCATCGTTCTGGGGAAAGCAGCGGAAAGCTCCACGAACAGGATCTTGGTATTAGTTAATCATGGCACTGCAATATTTTCACCGGAGGCATTCTAGAAATAAACTGCAGTACAGTGATGCTGTTTGTATTGCAATAGTTAAGGTGGTTTCAGACCGTAAATTATAAACCTCATTTTTCAGAGTTTATGACAGGGCTATAAAAAAGGAACCAGCCCTAGCCAGTTTTCTTTTATGACATAAAAAAATTAGCTATTTGAAAGCTATACATTTATGCATGAGTTCAATGGTTTCAAATGGTTTTATTCCTCCCACACTCTCCCATTTCCAGCACAGACAAAGCCATGGTCACATTTGATGGCTATTCTCCTCTTCCTCCACACTGTGCCCAGCCCCTCAGATGGACTACCACTTAAAATCAGATTCTTTTGTTTTCCAGGGGGAATTGGCAATCGTATGTGAGTCAGATTCCCTGGACAACTCTTTGTATGTATTCAGTAAGGAAATATTAAAGCTGTCATTTTCAATAGGGGGTTCGCAGACCCCTGGCGGACTAATATAAAGGGGTCTGGAGAAGATAATTAAGAAAAGTCAGTCTACTGTCAGTAGGCTTAAACTCACTGAAAAAGGGCCGATACTTCATCAGGAAAATGTCTATGAGACTCACAAATAAAATAAATTAAAAAATTAAACCTCCACTGAAATACTAGACAATTTTTTTCCATGGAGAATATGAATTTAAAGCAGCATAGATAGTTGGTGTCAGCTTCCAGTGCAGAGTTTCTTTCAAAAGCAGATGTCATCCTTACAGGCCCAGAGCTTATATACAGCAGCTGCAGCAGCACATGCCAGCAGCCTTCAAATGCCAGCTCCAGCTTGGAATAGAGCAGCGAATCCACACCATATCCACTGCTCCATGGCCAAGGCCCCCACTGCACTGAGCTGTCACTGAATCTCCCCCTTCTGCTTGCACATATGGACAAGTGGAGGTAAACACCTCACCTCAGCACCCTTTTGAATTCAAGTTACTTTCTGGATCTCAGTTTCTTCAGTTGCTTATCAGAGAAAGACAATGCCCAACACTTTTAATAAAAACCAGACTGTTCTTGCCTCATGTTACCATTCCTTTGTCCCTTTGGATGTGGTGGGAGAGGCTTCCTGGCATACATCTTTGTCTTTTTAGATGCTCTTTGCACAAGACAGCAGAATATAATGCAAACCAATGGTGTCAGAAGTGGAGATAAAGCTCTTCCTGGACTAACGATTATCTTGATGCTTATGGGCTTCATTTTCAGGAACTGAGGAAGCCACCATGTATTGACCTGAAACTAATCAGAGCCATGTGCCAAGTCCCCTTGCAAATGGGACACAGGATTCTAAGTCACTTATACTCTTATTTAATATACTTCCCACTGCTCATTATTATTGCCAAAGGGCTCTATATTCAGCTGGAAAACTAGAAATCCAAAATGCTCTGTGATAAGCAGGTCTTTTAGAATACAGTTTGGTTTTATCTGAGCTCTCCAGGTAACAGTAAATATATAACCATTTTTCATGACATTGCATGTGGCACCAAGACTTTCTAGGGGCACAAACTTAATTTCTATGTAATATATGTGTATGTATATTTAAATGAGAAAAAATGTAGAGCAAAGTCACTCATCAGATATTAGTCACAACTTCTTGAAAGGGATATGATATTTCTGTTTGAAGCACACTTTAAATACTTTAAATTGAGATACCGAAACCTCCTCAACATCATTAACCTGGACCAAAAATAATCAATAAATAATCATTTTGCATGTAAGTATGAAAGGCAAATGTCTGATACATTAATTGTGAAACCCCTTCTGTACTAATGGTTGCCATAACCTAGGGGATCGATTCCATTATGGATATTTACACAATGACCTATTAGGAATACACGGAAGTATCATTTTTTACATTGATTATCCATCCTTAAAACAGATAGTAATGTATACTTAAATGCATGGATTGCAAAAATCATTTTTAACCTTTATTACGTACTCTTTGTTGAAAAGGAAATCGTTTGAGCATTGTGGAATGAAGGACACAATTTCAATTTATGTCTTAAAAACAGAGGACAATTATGAATGCACATAAGGAAAAAAAATAAATCTCTGATTTGTAATAGTTGAGTGAGTTACCTAGAACACAAACTTTTCTAATCTGAAGCCAAGCAAACAATACAGACATTGCTGAGGAGCCATAAAATAAACACATATTGAACTTTCAGAAATTGTATCACCTTTTGAAAACACCTGAAGCAAAATTCCCCTTCTGAATAGCTCCAGTATAAACCAACATAAATTATAATCAGCATGGTTGATGCTGGAGGCACATAAACCAAAGCAGCTACCAAAGGCTACTGCAATGCTGACCCTCTCTGCAAGAGACCCTCTCTCTCGTCAAGAGGACATGAACAATCAGACCTGACAACGCTGGTCACTGCTCTCTGGGCGTGTCTGGAGAAAACAAGGAGAGTTTACCCTGGGATAGCAGCTCCTTTGTAGAAGTGAGGTCTGGTCATCTTCAGCTTGGTTTTACAGCCAAAGAGGAGAAACTGCTTCTTTTATTTGACAGTAGCTCTGTGTGGAGCTCTCTCCAAAACACAGAATGAAAAATAAACTAAGGCCTCCTAGTACATTTAAAACAAGCTGTCACGAGGTTAACCAGGCCCCAAAGAAGGCATGTAGTACCCGCTCTTAGCAAATTCACTTACTGATTATCAAATCAATTTAGTGATTCAGCAAAGTGCCCGTCATCCCTCAAGGCTGTCGCCACACCTGTCAACAAAAACCAGGCGCCAACTCCTCTCTTAAGGACATAACATGTGTCAATTTGAAGGTCCTATTCAAATCACAGCTTCCTGCCAGTTCTGATCTCCTCCTCCATCTTTCATGCCATAATCTTCTTAAAACGAACAAAAACCCACTGGTTTTGAAAGTGCTGAATTTTCCACCTGCCAGCGAGGTGGCACAGCGGGGATGGCAGCAGCCCCGCAGCAAAGCACCCGTCAGTGCCAAGAGGCACAGGTACCAATAATTCCTCCCAGGTGCTCAGAGGGCAGCCACTGATCTTTACAGTCTTTATCATAAAAAGGATTTTTTGTTGATGTTGCTGGATAATTACATCTTTTTCCGAGAGCTTCTCCCTTGCTAGTTACAGCACATCTATGAGGTGCAATCAGGGAAGAAATAGTGCCCTGCTGAATGCCTCCTCTCCTCCACAGCAGCGGTCATTAAAAATAAAATTTCCAGTCCATTTGAATTTGTCCAATGCCCTTGCATTTGGGGGAATCTGGTGAGTATACAGAGGAAGCAGATCTGAATCTCCTGCCATACTTATCTACAGGGAACTTATCTGCATGAGCATTATTTCAAGCACGTACACACTATTTCTGGGTCCTGGGGTGTGCATCACAATGTCACAAATAGCTTCCCACAATGCAAAGAGATGTGGACCAGCAAGAAACATTAACAAAAAGAAGCCACGTCACGTTTAACCCCCCAACAATTTGGCATTATGAGAGCCAGGGCAGTATCTCAATCTACAGAAGCAAAACCTCAGCTGTGCCCAGCTCCCCCTCCTCTCCCCTCCACGAGGTGAGCAGAGCCAGCACCATGGAAGCTCTAAATTCAGAATTACTCTTGCACAAAATGCCCTGCCAGTGTGAACACTGAAAAGTCTCAAACCTGTTCAGTATGAGGCTCCATTTGAATCTTCCAAGCATCCTTTCTTTTTAAAGCATAAGCAGATTAATCTCACTGAGTATCTTTCTTCAACGACCACGATAGATGCGGTAAAATACAGTAAATGAAGAGGGCCCAATAAGGCTGTAATGAATGCATTATCTCAAATCAGAGATTGCTATAACTTTAATGAAATAAAGAAATGAACCTAAGAACAGACTTAAATACTGTTTCAAGGATAAAGTATCGATGTATTGATCTTATGAGTGCTATTATCAGATGGCTATCTCTGGGTGTCAGGTGAATCCATTCACTGCTAGAAACACACACCAGGCTGTCAAGGCCTGATAATTATTCTTGCTGATTATTTCTCTCCTACAACCTTTTTCCAGCTCTAGCTTCTGGCTGCTGCCAAATTATTCCATGTAGTGTTACCAAAATGTTTTCCACTTCTATCTTAGTTAATTGTGATGGGAAAACATCTGAACTAACTCTGCTAATAATGCAGCAATACTGTGTCAGAGATCACATGTGGATGTTTTGCTGCCTCAAGTGTTAAACAGGCCAAAACGGTTTGCTAGGAAGCTTTCTTTGAAATGAGACCTTGTTCTTCTTCTACAGAAAACATTAATTTCCTCTAGTGTGGTATCACCTTCAAACTCCTCAGAGTTGAGCCCTGCATTTGAGCTTTCATATGGTTCATATATATTTCATATTTCTTTTCTTTAAAATGGAAAAACACAACAGCTGTTTGAGCTGCAAGAATCCATAAATTGCTTTTTTCAGTTTCTTGAAATACTAACTTGTAAGATTGTAATCCTGTACCCTGGAAATAGAGCGATTCCCTTCCAGGCTATGCCCAGTATGGGGACACAAAGCCCAGTACACACATCCTCAATGCCACAAAGGAAATAGGAATAGGAACATTTTATCAGAGGCAGCATAAGAAATATCCATTTTCAGTCTTGACCAACTTGGGTCTTGGTACTACTAAACTGTCTGATAAGTCACCATATGGTTTGGTGGGAGGGCTACCAGGCCTTTTAGAAATGGTATGCCAGCAACAACAGCATGCAGCTTCCAGCATTACTTAGTAGTAAACAGCATGTGCTCCAACGTTAGTGCCTGATATGATTGAAGGAATTTACTTTGGGAAGCAAGAGGAGTAATAGATGAGGTTGAAGAGAAAGGCATGACTATGGATTTAAGGATGGGTGATTCCATTTATGTTCAGGAAATACTGGGTTTCACTTTTACTCTCTTGAAATTTCATCTTTTGAATGCAGCTCATTAAGTGAGTGCTCACATTCCTGGCTCCCAAACAGAATGAGAGCTCTCAAGCAAAGAATTTCAAATGAATCTTTTCTCAAACCTTCCCGCTGTCGTCGGTCTCCTATTTTGAACAGGATGTAATGACATTTCTTTTTCTTAAGGGATATTATGGTCCTGCCTGGAATATGCCACCTCAAGATTAAATGTGTCACTCAACTCTCAGCAAGCCACCTTCTCCTCAAAGAGCACCAGCCTGCCCTAAGAGGATCTAGACCACAGTGAAAGGACAATAGAATTTCCCACTCAACCAAAGACGATGAGAAACTTAACAAAAGAGGTTTCCTCTTCAAATGAGTTTTGTAATTTTGACTACTCATATGGAGGTAGTTTTGCATTTTAAAAAGTTAACTGTGATACTCTTTGAAAACCCTTGAGTGTTGCATGCCGGCACTGAGTATTGAATTTGTCATCTTATTTGTAGGCACAATCACTCTGAAGGGATGGAAGGGCTTGACGTAGGTATAAAAATCAACTAAAATAACCCTTATAGCAATCTAGTTAAGGTAAATATCAAACACAAGCAGTACTGTAGTTATGAACTTGAAGACAGAGAATGCAGTTAAAAAGTATATAAACACAAAACCAACAAAATTCAAGAAATTTAATCCATTCATGGCATGGCCAAATCCCAAAGATATCTCTCCCTTTCATAACAAACGTCTGATAGATGTAGTACAACTGCAGGTTGTTAATTCTCAAATTACATTCAGCACTCAGGATAAGCAAGTTTGCCTCTCTAGCCTTTATGTGACTCCTGAGAGTCTGTTAAAAAGTCAGATTTGTCCCCAGTCCCAGAGAAGAACGATTCATCCTTAACTTATAGGGGAGACACTCTCAGTCTTCTTTTGCTGGACAATTTAACAGTCCCTTCTGGAGAAACTGATGCTCTTTTGGCAGACCAGGTGCCATTTTCTGTGCTATTAACAAACTGTTAGCCCACTGCAGGGAGAAAAGCTCTTTCCCACATGGTAACACTATTTCTAACTCTGATGGGAAGTCTGAATTTGTATTTCTTACACACATGTAGATCAGGAACTCTGTTTTATAAAGAAACCCTACTGAATGGTCAATGGCCAACAGTAGCCAAGCCCTCTTTGTGGGATATGCTAACAAAGGCTTTCCTGCCTGGGCAGTGAACACTGGAGGCAGCTGCAGGCATTTCCTGGAAATATGAGCCCTCTTTGCCTCCTCTCCGAAGCCAGAGGATAAAGGAAAGCCCCCTCTGCAGACAGCCAGCCTACATAGCAAAGTGATACAAAAGGACTTTATTGGCCTTTTGAGGAATGTGCTGAAAAGCCCAACTATTTAGGGAATACAGAATTTTTCTTAATAAGCCAGGTAGAGAAATAGGAAAGAAAAGGACATGTATTCAGAGATAAAACTGTTTTCCCCAAATTGTTTTATCTTTACAGAAAGACGAGAGTCTCAAAGCATGAGCAAACACATCCTTCTCTTTCTTGTTTTCCAGCACTTGATTGTTATTTCATTTCTACCAGACAGTAAACTCTTGCTGTGTTTTAGACTCTTTTTCAACTTTAGTTAACCTTTCCATCCAATCTGGAAACACAATGCCTTAGAATTGGGGAAATAACAAGGACTACGCTCACATTGCTGCCTGATCTCTTACATCATGTGAATCAGAGAAAAAACTAAGCAATTCATCCCTGCAAAACCTGTGGTTCCAGCAGCAGCAGTAGCATTGCTGGGTCCTAGAGCTGGAATTGCACTGGGGCAGGTGATGCACAAACCCAGCAAAGAGACACTCTTCGTCCCAGTGAGCTTTTAAACTCAATATAAGAAACAGCAAAGGAATTCAGGTGGGAGGGCAAGAAGGTAAATACTGATCAGCACAGTCCCAGTGAGTGCATTTCACAGCATGCCCCACCTTACAATTAAACAAACCTTTTAGTGACCCACATTATAAAATCAGTTCTAATGCAAACCTTTTTGGACACACAAAAAACCAGACAGCAAGATGTCTTCCTTTAGGGTTTACACAGGCATTTGGTCATCATTCCTTCGAACTCAGTTCTTTAATACATGATAAAATGAAAAAAAAAAAGCATCCGAATAACCGTACTGAGTTTTCTCACTGCAAAAAACACGTCTGATGTAATGTACTCTCTTGGCACAAAATTATAGCAACTGTTTAAAATTCTTCAGTAAATAAAAACCCCAAACAAAATCCCCAAAGAACTAAAATGGAATCAGTAAAGTACCAGTATAATAGACAATTTAAATAATTTCCTTCTTGCTGCCTTAAATCATGATTAACACTGATGAAATCTACTTCCATTGTTTCAGCCCCAGTGAAATGACTTCCATGGGAAACACTGGCCAACAACTACCAACCAGCCCATTAACCACATTAACATTTTATTTTGATCTTTTTGTGTGCCAAGGAAACATTATCACTTCTTAACACATTTGTGCAATGTTTCTTTCCCCCCACCTCCCCAGTGCTATCTCTCTTCATTATTTCCAGTCTATTGGGATAACATATCTCCAGGGGAGGACATCTCCAAGTCCCAGGACTGTCAGACTTGCCTGACAGGAAGGGGCAATGCTGAGCACTTACCAAGTTAATGTGTTTCTAACCAGCATCCCAGGACCCTTGTGTGCAGCCAACCTGGCACAGAGTGTAGGGCAAACACCCCAACCTGCACACTCAGTGCACCCATATCCGTGCCCAGAGACACTGGAGGGACCTGCAGCTCACCACCCTGTGAGCCTCACATGCTTGGTGGCTGTGCACTGGCCTCTGAAAAAACTGCCATCTGAGTTCCCAAACTTCAAAGGCTGCGAGCAGTTCTGGAAAACTTGGCCACCTCAGTCTTTACAGGGAGTCATTTTCACTGAGAGCAATCAAACAGGCCTTTTCACAGCTGCAGGAGCAAGTTTCTTTCACAGCATTACTGAAGCTCCCGTATCTATCCATCCGAAATGCCCCAGTACTTCTGCCCAAGATGTACTTGCACAGAGGGATGCTGAAGTCCAGCTGAGTCCCCACCTCAGCTCTAGCCCAGGTTTGGAAAGTCCACACACAACCTCCCTGCCTTTCACCATCACTGCTGGGGAGAGGAGGCTGACATGAACATCTCAGAGAAGAGCTCCTGCTAAAAGTCCCTTTAAGTCTGTCAAAGCCCTAGGCTGTTCCTCACAGCTAGGGCCAAAGTCACCTCCACATAGGGAAACACTTTTCCTTCCAGGAGCCTGACAGACACTCTGTGGTAGCTACATAACATGCTGAAGCATCCCAGAAATAGCTATCAACTGATGTCCTCTTCCTTCTCCTCCCATAATTAACTATTCCAGAGGAACAGAATTTAGCAAGTTCACACACATTTCCCCCCCCCTTTTTTTTGTTATACTGAGTGCCCAGAATGAATGCCAGTAAATCTGGTGGCCTAAGTATCCAGGAAGCTCAGCATGTAGAGCTCCCCTTTACAGCTGGGGAGAGACAGTCCTATTTTTCTAAGTCAGACAATCCCACATTTCAAGCAACAATCCCATTGAATCTGCTACCTTTCATTAAAGTAGCTCTTACAACTCTGTCAAATTCTCCAACCTTTGTATTGATTTTTTTCTCCTATTCAAAATAACTCTCCTTTACAACAAGAGCTGTATGTCAGCCTCTTATCTCTTATTTTCACCCCATCTGATCCTCCTTCTCCTTGTCAGTCCTTCCAGATTCCAATTAATCTTGTAGAAAATCAGGGATTTATGTTAAGAAGAATGTACAACTCTTAGCTCATCATTAACATACTGTAATTGCACTGTAGTGCTACTGCCTCTGACCTTTTCAACAAGTCAGTGGGAATCCTTTGGGGAAAGCAGGACATTCCCAGCCAACATGAAACGAGTTCTATCTGGTTCATGCTACTGGACAGTTATTTCAAAATAAAACTCTGGGTGCACTGTAACATTTGCAACTCGCTGCAAAAATTACTGGGGCCTGACAAGCAGAAGGAAGATGCAGCCATAAAACCAAACTGCTGGTACATTCCTCGATTTTGTCTGGGTTTCTACACGAATGGTCCCAAGATAATCTAACCACTCCAACTAAACATACTTCATTTCAGACCATCCTCTCCTGTTTCTTCTTAATTATCATGGGACATTCACAGAAAAGATCAGCCAGATGGAGACTAAATATTTCACTACTACAAGATGGAGCATTCTGCACTAAAATGGAACTTTGATTACAATAAAGTCATTAATTAAGGTCTCAACTGATTCTCCTGTCAGTATACGGGAGGCACTAAAGACAACTGTGAGGAGACAGTGTACCAGCTACACTCAGGAAAATACAACAGTAAACCAGACAGTGATAAGATGATGTTTAACTTGTACTGCTCACAGTGAAACATGATGGAAAAATCAGCCATGTGTTCAATATATCCATCCATTTTATGTTTTTAAAATTACGACACACTGATTTCCTGACAACAAGAAACCTGAACAAGATTTAAAAGCAGTGAAGAGCAAAAAAGGAGTAAAATCTAGAAACTCCTGGAATAAAATCTTACTTTACTGGAGATAAGACAGAAATGCAGATTTGACTTTTTTAGAATATTGCATGTTTAGAGTATATTATGACAATCTGGGACCCCTAAAGACTGTGGAAAAAGGGGAGACAGAAGACCATAGGAAAACAAAAAAACAAAAATCCATGCTAAGTGTCATTTTGAAGGAAGAAAAATTAAATGTGAAAATCCCCAAGCCATTTCCTTGTCTGAATGATTAAGCCAGGGGTACTGTAAGCAATGCAGATGGAATAAGCAGAGAATGCTGAATTCCCTGGACACTCCACACAGACAGCAGGAATGTGTAGCCACTCAGAGTTTCACCAGTGCAGCTCCCATCAAAGTCACTGGGAGATCTAAGTATCCCCTTATAAGTGTGGATGGGGTCCTTGGAGAGAACATTATAGTAAAATTACTTCAGACAGCCATAGTCTCTCACTGTGATATATTCCCATGGTCCCTTTTAGGTCCCTCTATCATTTATTGCCTTCTACTTTGCTTCATCCTGCCAGATGGAGGTAAGGAAATTTGAAGAGCAACAAGTAAATGGAATATAAGGAAATAAAACCAATGCTGGCTCCCTGTTTCACAATTAGTCTTTACTGTGCTTGAAGCCAACAACAGAGATCTTTGCAAAATTACAATTACTACATATGCTGGATGCCAGAAATAATAAACCCAGCTGCAACACAGGGTGTTAGTGCTCTCCTGCACACCAAGAGAACGTACTGTGATATGTTCATCATTTAATGTCGTGAAGTGTGCACAAATCTAGACAGACTCACAACATCAAACTACAGAACAGAAATGGTTCCATTTCTGACATTAAGAACTAAACATTCTCTTCCTTTCAAAGGTGGACAGAGGGCTGGACATATACTGTACGTGAATCCAGCTGTGACATAAAGTCTTAATATTCAGGATAAATAAAAAAAAAATATCCAGTAACTAGTCTCAGTTTATTCCCCATAGTAAAGGTTTTTGTGACTCGAATACCACACATTTCTTCTACATTGATGACACTGATTTTCATCTTCCTGTGATAATATAAAACACTAGAATTTAGTGATATAACAAGCAGTGGGTTAGCACACAGTTATGAAGTTTGGCAAGGTCACCTGAGCACACAGATTAGAGCGACTAACTGTAGTTCTAGACCACACTGAAGTTAGTATGCAGACTCAAAGAGAAAAGAAAGAAAATCAAAGAAGCAGCAAGAACAAAGACACCATTAGAACCTGGAAAGTCTTCTAAGAAACACACTTGAAGAAAAGAAAGAATTGTTAATGCAAATGATTGTTTTATAATAATAATTTAGTAAAGTGAATCTGTCAACATGATGTAAAAGTTTGTTAATTGACATGAAAGGGTGTCAGGTCCTTGTTTTTTGCTGAGATGGTTTCTGAGGCCTTGCTGGGAGTTTTTTTGGACACTTTTTTAAAAAAATGGAAATGAACTTTATATTCCAAAAAACATGCATGTTGCTACTTGTGGCCATGAAAACACATTGCTCTTTCAGAAGGCCAACTTGATGTTCCTATAACCAATTTGGCCTAGACAGTGCAAGTTTGTTCATGTAAGAGTAAAGAGAGGAGGTCTTTACAGCCTACTGGAGTATGGTCCTTGGAATAAGATTCTCATTTACTAAATAAATTACTGTATAGTACTGTATAATGGCATTCACATTATAACTGACAATTAGCACCATTAAAGAGAACGCTCATAAACAGCCAAAGCTCACATCAAATTAACACAGCCATGATTAAAATCACTCTTCTGATTTCTGCTCTTCATAGAAATAATCAGCATTTTGCATAAAAATTAGTATGAAGCAGCTAAAAAATTAAAAAAAATAAACCCATGGTTGTGGTGGTACTGCACTCCACCAGCACAGCACAGCTCTGCCACATCAGCTCCTTGGTTGCTATGAAATATTAAGTGTTGGGTTTCCCTCGGAGCAGGGAGCACACACAGAGCCCTGTGCAGCCAGTGCTGGTAACCAGTGCCGTGACATGGGAGATTAAAGTGCTGCAATTACTTCTCTTGGCTCTAATAAGGGGAACCTGGGTGCTCTCCTGGCCCGAGGGAAGCTCATCTTCTTTATTTTAATTTTGTCACTTAGCCATTTAAATGGTTTCTAGCTTTTGCATGTTCATTTATTCTGCTGCGGCTTCAGAAAGAAAAAGAAAAACCTGAGTAATTACAGCGGAGAAGAACAACAACAAAATACAAAAGCGTCAGCAATTCATTAAAATTTAGAGAATGCAACATTAAAAACTTTTCTTAACTTGGAAAAAAGACTTTTTCTAAACTGGCACAGGGCCCATGTCCTCATTAGGACTCACACTCCACGCACAGAGCAATACACTAATGGTATCGCTTTAATCTTCAGCATCACAGCACTAGTTCCTGGCCTCACCCAGATGTTGATGCTAAAATGGTAAGAAAGAGGGGAAAAAGAGACTTCTTGCCAGTGCTGAGCAGGCCTGGTATCAATCTGGATCCTGGCTGTAGATGGAAGTTTGAAACACGGGGTACAGCTCTGCCCATGAACGCTACTTCAGAGACAGCCAGGCTTATAATGCCTTCATAAGGCTCAAGTATCACCAAGGAAAATCTAATCAATAAATAAGCAATCAAGACCTCTAATGAAAAGATACCATTACACATGCCATGGTTTAAAAAGGAATCACAATATGCTACATACGCATAAAAGTGCTGCAAGATAATACGCCTTTGATCCAACATGCCTTTAAAGCAGGAAACAAAAGGACGTTCTCATATATCTTACCAACTAATTTAACATATAAATCACAAAAAAATATGATCCAGATGGGCTTCAATGAAGGAAACCAATTAACATAGACAGTCTTACCATCTGACACATTAGTTGTAATAATAAAAACCAAACAACATGGTCAAACAATAATGCTCTGCATTATATCTGACATTTCTAATTAGTTTCTGTATCCTCTTCAAGAAAAAAGACTACCAGCAAGCACTTTGTTTCCCAGAGGAAAAAACTTCTAAACTTAATGTGCACAGGGCTCAGCCTATGGATGAAGCTGATCTCTCCGTGTTCCCTTGGGATGTGCTTTGGAACTAATGGGTTTTGCATAGTCCACATCTGGCTACACAATTTGACCTAGAAAACCTTTCCTTTCAGCAGCATCACCACTGTAACTCCTGCAGACCTGAAATGCCAATACCTGTGTGCTACTTTAAAGCTTTACCTACGTCCATGGGCCCAGAGTAACCAGAATGATTTGGGCTTTGGTTTCTGTAGGACAGAAACCTTATCCTTTCTACAGTCTTCCTATAAATGCCACTTCTCAGCTGAAGCACAGTAGTTTTGGCACAGACATCCCAGCATCAGGCAATTAGGATTGCATCAGACAGTTGCAAGCTGCACTAGAATTAGCATTACAAATGAAAAGCTCCACCATGCATTCACGTACAGTTACTGTTTGAGAGGTGCAATCCCAACTCTGAGGACTGGTTTTGTACGTATCAGCAACAAAGACTCAGTTTCATCACTTTAGACCTACTGGACCCTTCAAAACCCAACCATAGAAATCCTTTTCAGCACACGACTGAAATTTAGAATTCTTATGTAGGAGATAAATAGCATCACAACGGGGAAAGGCTTGGTTTGGAAACTGCTCTTCCTTTACAAAAAAGTAAAGGAATGGCTGTGGGAATTCTGCTAATGTCATCATATCAAGGAAGGACAGAGGTCCATGTCACTGAAACAAACACAAATCACTTGGAAAACCATGTTTTCATTATTAGCAATAGCACTAAACCCATCTGATACAGCAATTTATTTTGCACAGCATTCATAAACAAATGGCATAAGTTCTTAAAGGCAGTTTCCTTTGTTTTTCAACCTCAGTTCTAAAGCTGAAAAAATTAGAATTCCAACCAATGGAAAAGAAAATTAAGAATACTTAAGCCATAGGAAAATTATTTCTTAGGAATTTGCTTCTTTCCAAAGGACAATAGCATCCATTTATCAAGCCAGCATCAAATAGCCTTGGCATCATAAGAAAGGGTTCACGCGGTGGAAATACTATTTCTGACACAAACAAGAAGGTCCAGGCTTCTTCAGCACTTCCTCTCCTTGAAATTTCAGAAGAGGAGTTGACTGGCTCCATAGACTTCCTGAGGGTTAGAAATACCAGCATTGCCAACTGAGACAGGCTGGGCAGCACAATAGTGTTTGGGCCTTTGCTCCATGTGCTCAGGGGCAGCTCCTTCTCAGAAATCACAGCTACATATCAAGGAGATGATATTGGAAAAGCTCATTAAAAAGAAAATCTCTGCCTCACAGAAAGTCAACACAGAGGTACACAATTGGGAGACAAAAAATGGCTCTAATTCTTGTGTGATGGGCCACTTTGAGCAGGCAGGTGAAATACAGAAGTTTTTGTCATGCACCAGAGCCTACTACAATCTCCCTTTGAGCTCTGGAAGCGCCTTTCCACCTCCTGAAAGACATGACTTGGCTAAAGCCCCGTGTGATGAATTATGGCACGCTGGGGGCTGAATCAAGTCTTTGCCAGACCCATCTCCCAAGATGACCACTTCAGCAGCTTTCCAGGCATGCACATTCCAAAATACCATGCTCAGAAAGCACGTTTAGTGACAGCCAAAGGTGATACCAGATAACATCTGCTTTGTCTCACCATGCAAAGCATTGACTATTGAGTGAAAAGCATCAACAGGCTCTGTTGACACAGCAAACACCGCGCTGAGGACAGTGCGACCTGGGACTATCAGTCAGAAGCCAAGACCCAACCACGCCAGGCTCCCCCAGCAGCCCATGGTCGGACTCTCCAGGACACCTGAGGGTCTGTCCCTGCAGTCAGCTGCAGACAGTTCCCCAGTACAGTGATGCTCCCACTGTGGCTCCGTGCCCTGCGATGATGGCTGGGTGGCTGTCAGGACAGGGGATGGCACAGGTCCAGCTGGCTCCAGCACAAGCAGAGCAAACACAGTGGATCTATGCACAGATCCTGTTAGTGCAAGGCAAGGGATGGCGCCTGAACCCAGGTAGGGAGAGTGCTGTGTGGGTGCAAGGAAGCAATTCTGACCACAGGCAGTGGCCTCAGCTCCCAAACCACTGCTATTTGTGTGTAAGCATCGTGGGAAAGGAAAGGTTTGGAATACAATGAGGTCACTTTGAGGATATTTGCAAGGAGATCCTCCCACACATGGAAAGCTTATGAGAGAAACAAGAAAAGTGGCTGTTTGCAACTTAACCCCTGGGACATGAGAGCTGGCAATGCCTGCAAAGCTGAGCTCAAAGCTGACATTGCAAAAGCACAGGAGAGATGATAGATGGAGTGCTCCGGGGGCTGGAAGGGCCTGCAAAGTGATATGTTCCCTGGAAGAAGCATTGCCCTATTTCACAGTCGCCTCAAACTACAGCCATACGTCCTGATTTTGTTTTCTCTGAGAACATAAGTGTGTGCCTTTCCACTCACCTCAACAGGGAACCTCTTGCCGTTGATGCTGTGCTCGGAGCCAGCTGATCCGTTGCTTTGGCCCCAGTGAAACTCCACTTTCTCTGCCTTGAATCTGCCTGGTAACCCGGCACCACTGACAAAATAATCGTCCTTCAGCAGGATAGCAACTGCACACACAGAACAATGAGAAAGAAACTCTTAGCACAGTTTTTTCTGAAGCACTTACAGTTTTTGCTCATTATATCAGAATACTTTTTCTAATGCAAGTAAAATGTTGGGTCATCATTTTCCTTTTTTTTTACAGGGATTGGCTAAAAAAAAAAATTCTACAAGTAATGCTGGCTAATTATGGAAGTGATTATGAAGCTACATAGAGCACACAGAATCTCAATGTCCAAATTTCTCAGTGACTTTTTGTCCTCCTTACTGGACTTTGATGAAAATTTAAATGGCATAAAATTCAAACTCCATAAAAACTTGCTTAATGTGGTTCCAGAAAGTAATGGCTGACCGTGGTTCCTGCCCTTATAAACCACAGAAGGTCTGTAGATCACAATTTAGGGAAAGAACAGTTCTTCTGTTCCTTGGAGTTCCTCTATTTTCTTTGTGGGGACCCCTGTGCCCTGTCCCACCTCTACTGCTGGACAAGGCGGGTGCCTTCCTTACCCTCCCTGATCCTCCTCTCTGTAAAATGGGGAGAGAGAGACAATAACATTTTTGAGACTCACTCATGAGACATCCTCCTTAAGAACTTAGTTTTATTACACTGACTCTGACATTATTATTACGTGATTCAATAAGGGTCAAAAGGATCTTCTTTGTATTTTCTTTGCACTTCCAAAAGCCTTTGTATTTTATGTAACAGTAAGAGCTGTAGGTCCAAACAGAGGGCAAAAGAGTATGGTGGAAGCTGGTACAAGTTACAGGGGAAGTCTGTGGTCC
Organism: Campylorhamphus procurvoides; assembly: GCA_013396655.1. Classification (NCBI taxonomy): domain Eukaryota; kingdom Metazoa; phylum Chordata; class Aves; order Passeriformes; family Dendrocolaptidae; genus Campylorhamphus; species Campylorhamphus procurvoides. The sequence continues at coordinate 1,448,815 of WBMV01003161.1, read as the reverse complement.
AATGAAGAACTGATTCTGTTCTGAAAACCATTCCTGTCTGCTACTCTCATTACAAGATTACTCGTCTTTCCAGGATCTCCTATTTTCAATATACACAATTCCTAAAAATTACTCCCTACAAAATCGTTTTTTCTCATTCCTCACAAAACTGTTGCTTAAAACCAGAACTAAAACTAGAGTTTTGTTTCTGTAAAAGCCATTGGAGACTACTTCTTGCTGTGCTTAGAATGCTGTGTTTAAAGTTTTGGGGTTGGTTATTAGATTTTTTTAATTTTTTTAATGGAAATAGCAAAAGCCACAAGGATTTCTCTGTGTTCTCAAGCCAACTGTGTCATCGCAACAGGAACATTAATATAAATCCAATTTTATTATGTAAGAGGGAGGATTTTATTCACTGCTGAAAAAAACCACAAACCAAACCAAAACCAGCAACAAAAGCTACTTGTGAAATAAAAGTTACTCCTCTGTTGGTGACTCAGTGCAGCCTCTGCTGCAGGCCAGCCTTTCTGCCCTCCTGTGAGGAGCAGTTTTTCCACACAGCTCAACTTTAAACTGTTTATGTCAAAACCAGCTAAATGTTAAATGGAATGAGATGTTCAGATGTTTCTAAATTGCTCCAGTGAAGTCACGAGGTTGTTTTCTTGCATGATTCCTGCTTCTTTTGGCACTTCCTTGGCATCCCAGTGTTTGTGTAGGAAGGTGGGTGTGTGGTACTGGCTATAGGACAGTGCCTGTGTCAGCCAGGGCACTGCTGGTACTCACTGTCTTCTTACACCAAATCTGTGGAATGTAAGCGACTGAAAGCACCACTGCTCTCTACCTCCCTTAAAAAATTCTCAATGAGTCCATCAGTACTTTAAATAGTGAAAATATCATTCAATTAGTTATAAAATCCATAGATAAAATTGTAGGAGATGCAGAATACGGGAAAGTGGATTCCCATGCATCTGTTAAAAAACTCTATGGAGATTCAGTTGCATCTAATAAATATTTGATAGTTTCTAAATAATTTATGGTTCTGTCGGGGGTCATTTTACTTGTTTTAGATGAATAATTAAAAGGATAATTAGGAGGATGTACAATCTGAAATGTTCATCTAATTGTTCACTTTACAGTATTTCTTACACTGCTGAGCTTTAGAACACATGTTCCCATCACCTTCCAAGTTCAGCAGCATCCCCTTATTGCCAGTGATTTGGAGACTTCCCTCCCTTTCATGTGACCTTTAGTACTCAGGACTGGAATAAACATCTTACTGGGCTTTGGGAGCCACTGCTTTTATCCAAAGATTGTAGACTGCAAGGAATCAACTCCCAAAGCCCATCAATTTAAAATACTACATAACTGATATTACAAAACTAAAGGAAGTGCCATGCAGCCACCAGGACCACAACTGTGTGATGCCACTCGCAGGTTTGGGGCTGGCGTTGGAGGCTCATGACCCCTATGAGAGCAGGAATAAACCTGGACTCAAAGCAGCTGTACCCCTGCCCTACAGAGCAGCTCTGATGGTCAGGACCAGCCAGAGTGATGCATATCAAACAGGAAAAGTACCTAAAAAATCCCAAACGTCTCTGGTAGCCAGTTTCTTTAAGCAGAAGGAGTTTCAAGAAGTTCTCTGTGAGCTAAAAAGGGGTCACATGGTAATGTGTGTGTAATGCTGGTGGTGGCACTGCTCCCATGGGTGCTTTTCCATGAAACAGGTCAGGCTCAAAGAAGCCTTGTCAACCTCAGGCCCAGCTGACAATTATAAGGTGACACAAATGAAAACTACTAATGCAAATACAACTATGAAATGCATGTGTACTCTCCAGGTGATCTTTACCACTTAATACTATGGCCAGCTACTATGGTGATGAAATCAAACCCCCATTAGTGCCTTCACCAATGTAATTGTGCACAAAAGTATTTCTAGTTGATACAGGGGCTTAACAAATCCACTTCCATTTTCTGAATGAAATGCTATTTTCTGTACATTGTGTGCCCTTTACCTGATATGGGGTGGGGAGGAATGCAGAAGAAAGAGCAGAACAAATCTAAACAGCAATAACCTCTTTACCTTTTAACATTTTGGAGCATAAAAATAACTCATTGTTCTACCCTAAAAAAATAAATGACTAGGTCCTATAGCAATAACAATAACCCAAGTAACACATTTCCTGCCAGTTAATGAGCATTAAGGTTAAAGGCCTTTGGCTTTCCCTGGGACCCCTGTCTCTTTTAACCAGTCATTAATTGCTGAGAAATGCCCTCTACATCCGTCATCACTGCTTAAACAGTTATTTAGTTTACTGTCTCTGTCAGTCTGCAATACGAAGGTCTCATGTGGCCATCTGCTCCAAGACTCTGCTGCCAAAATGCATTGCAATTTATGGCACAGCCTGCCTCTATCTTCTACTCATAAGCCAAAACATCCTGCTTGGTTTGCTGCTCTACCACTTACCACCTTAAAAACTAATCCCAGGCAAGTTTCTTCAAAAGGTCAGAAAACCAAGAAAAGGAATGGGACTTGATAAAACGAGGGAGGAGTTAGAAGCTCAGCAGAAGAAATCAGGGCTGACAGCAAGGCAGAAAGAGTCTTCACATTACCAGTAAAAGGCTGTAAGTTACCAAGAAAAGTGACAGCTACTGTTGCACTGAGAAGCAATAACTTGTCAGCAAAAATCCATACCCCAATGGGTGAGGAAATCAAATATAGCAGCAGTGCTAAAATCACCCAGCAGAGAAGACTGAAGGTTTGGCTTTCATTGCCAACTGTGTGGAGACTGGAAAACCTGCTGGCACGTTTCAGCTCAACACAACAAGGTTCTAGCTTGTATCAGCAAGTGTGGCCAGCGGGACCAGGGCAGTGACTGCCCCTTGTACTCAGTGCTGGTGAGGCCACACCTTGAACCCTGTGTTCACTTTTGGGCTCCTTGTGACAAGAAGGACATTGAGGTGCTGGAATGAGTCCAGAGAAGGGCAACAAAGCTGGTGAAAGGTTTGGAGCATGAGTTTGATGAGGAAAGGCTGAGGGAGCTGGGGGATCTTTAGCCTGCAGAAAAGGAGGCTCAGAGAGGACCTTATCACTCTCTACAACCACCTGAAAGGTGGTCTTAGACAGAGGGGGGATCGGTCTCTTCTCCCAAGTAACAAACTATAGGGAAAGAGGAAATGACCTCAACTTGTGCCAGGGAAGGTTTAGATTACATATTAAAAAATAAAAAATTCTTCATCAAAAGGGTTGTCAAGTACTGGAACAGGCTGCCCAGGGAAGTGGTGGAGTCACTATCCCTGTAGGTATTAAAAGAGATGTGCAGATGTGACATCTGGGACATGGTTCAGTGGTGGGCTTGGCAGTGCTGGGTTAGTGGTTGGACTCAAGGATCTCAAAGGTCTTTTCCAACCTACATGATTCTGTAATTCTAACATGGCTTCCTACTATAATATGTGCAGCAATGTCACTATTACATGTACAGGATAGCATTAACATCCTTCTTTGAAGAACAGCACCATCACTTTTTTGTTGTATTTCTAATTACATTTATTGCTGATTACCACAAACAGCCTCTGTGACCATAAGGGCAGGGTTCATGACATGAATAGATTAATTAAGCACGAAATTTCCATAGCACTCAACCTTGCCTGAACCTCACGTTGCTTCAAAGGGTAAAAAAGTCAGGATTTCAAAGCAAACAGGAGCATTTCTTAGTGAAGCTGGAAAAAAACTCCTCAGTAATGCATCAAAACCCCCAGCTATGCTTGGTGGTGGTTCATGTTAACTGCACTTGCTCTGCAGTAAAAGAAAACAGGATCACAGCCTGCCACTCCATTTCATCTGAGGGGCAATAACTCCCAGCTCCTGCTAAGGTCCTACATCCCTGGAGCTGGATCTGAAGCACTTGCTGGACCACAGGTCGTGGCTCAGACCCAAAGTCCCCTGGGAGAGATGGGTGTACCGTGGTCATGCTACAAACTCCCAGAGAGGAACACGCCCTGGGTTTTGCTAGCAGACCCCTGGCTAGGGACACGGTACAGAAAGCACTATAGAGATGCAAGTCAGATGTTAATAAAGATAAAAATATACTTCCAATAAATAAAATTGAATTAATTAGTGGTTTAATCCAATTCCCTAAAAATATTTGACCTTGTCAAATGAAAAGGGTGGCCTTATAATTTCTGCTTTTCACATTTTTAGAATTAAAGAGTAATCAAATGCATGTGGCTTTGCATATAAATCAACCTTGACCTTTCGGTGAACTGTTTTGGTAAAAATAAGCAGTACTCATGCCTGGTCTTTTTCCTCTAAAAGCCAGAACAGACAGAGCAGAAAAGGATGCAGTTCAGTGAAGAATACTGTGCTATAATCATATCAGAAACACATTAATAAGCCCTCTCTATTCCGAGCAGTTATTGCTCTTTCTTCTCTAAAATCTTCCAATTTCTAAGACTTCCCCTTTCCTTCCCCCCGAGCCCTGCATCTCAGCATTCATTTGGATTAGATGTTACAGGCTCCCAAAGCTGATAATTCAAGGTTACACCTTGAAACTCTTACACTGCCTTTTATTCTGAAGAACAACTGACTACCCAGAGAATTAGTTTATACTGAGAACAAAAAAAAAAAAAAATTAAAAAAAACACCTTAAAAAGAGCCCCCTTAAAATCGATCTGCAGAACTAGTTCTGCACAGAATGCAGAGGCAGAGGTAGGTGGCTCCTACTGGAAAATTATATTAAAACCAAAAGAAAGCCGCAAAGCCCAAACAACAGAACAATATAAAAACAGGAAGGTGGAACATGGCTTGAATTTTTAATTGACTGCAGGCAGGCTATGGAGACGAGTCGAAGAGAACATACCCGTTTTCCCTGTGTTTTTCATCCAAGTCTTGTTCGAAGATTCATTGTCAAAACCATCAAGCTGCAGTTCTTGATACTCATCTCCAACATGGGCCAGATGGTCTGCGATGTCTATGGGAGACTGGTGAGACCCTCCACACTTCTCGCTGGAAGTAACCCAGTGCTCGGGACCGTAGGTACCTGTTAAAAAACACCAATGCCAATTAACATTCCAGTGGCTCAACAGTGCTGGATAACTCTTAAGTGTGAGGATGAAGCCCTTACACTCCCCAGGTAACTCCAGTGCAGCTACACTTCTAGCATTTGAAAGAGGTTAAGATGTGGAAACTTATGAGGAGATTGAAATCCACTGGCTTTGTGCCGTGCTCCAACTTTGCCTCTGGCAGTAAGGAACAATGGCCTTTTTTAAAAATTACTATTCTATAAAACCATCTGCAGCTCCCAAGCTCCTCTTGTGCGAGTGTTATCCATTAGCATAGTGCTATGGGAACTCCCATAAAGTTTCAGCCTTAATATATTCCTACAGAGTTTACCTTTTCACAATGGACAAATAATGTATCAGCTACCCATTAACTTGTGTTTGTGCAATACTCTGCTTAAATTATATGATCTTTATTAATGATCTCATTTCTTTTGGAGGTTTTGAAGCCAGAAAGGATAAAAAGAAACAGCAAAGGAGGAAAAAAAATTACTCTGGAGGGAGGAAGCAAAGAGGACTTTCTGTTAGCATGACACTGCAACTTTCTTTTGCTGCTATTCTTATATGAGTTTTCTGGTTTTGATGAACAGTCAAATAAAATAATACGGAAAAATAAAAGGTTTGAGACAAAGACCTTGTCATCTGCACCACATACCAGCTCTAGACACACTAGAACACTCAGCAGCACACTTAGGAGAATCGCCCATTAATTTGCAATTTTTTCTATGACCTCCCTTTCCAACTCTTAAATTGTGTTAACAGAGACTAAAAGATTACCTTCCTGTGAGTGCAAACAGTGTTTTGAGCTCCTGAAATAACAGCAGAGTTTTTGTAAAGCACCTGTTGCTCACAGTTCTTGAAGTCCTTTGCAGCCAGAATCAGCAACAGTGTTCTCATGTAGAGACAGGGGAATTGGTGGCTGAGAAGGGAAGCAATTTGCCCAAGCTCAACTACCAAAGCCAAGTTGAGCCCTGCTCTCCTGAGACCCCCATGTCACACCTGTGTTGTGGCTCTGAACTACCCAGTCAGCAGGTCTGTTCCACAGGCAGACAGCAGTAAATGATGCACCAATGTGCATTTGTCACAGATCTGAGAAGTACATGTAAATTCAATTAGTGCCATCCAAACCCAGCAGCTGTGAAGGGCAGTTTCTCTGGACTCTGGCTTTTAATCTGTCTAGTTGCAAAATGCATTCGTGCTTTCTTCCCGTGAGCTAATGCAGGACACTTAATCAATAGCGAGATTTTGTGCTATACTCATCACACACAAACGCTGCCTGGTACCAAGCACAACAAGAAAGTGTTTTACTTTCAAGTACAATTAGTCAAAACTGCAACATCCTTTAAAAATCATTTACATCATCTGCCCAGGTTAAAAATCAGTTTCATTTATCTTGTGGTTCAACTCGTATTGTCAGCAAAAGCCACTTCCAGTTAATTTCCCAATGTACCACAACCAAGGAGGACAGAATTATTAAAAACCTTCTGTGGGGGAAACCTAACGTGTTCTACTCAAACACTGCTATTTTTCCCAAGTCAGGTTTCTCTTGGTAATTGGATTGTAGTGAATTAATTGGAAATTCAGATTTACTTTTCATATAACCTTGCATCTACTCCATGAAATTTGGGAATTTGTTTTAAAATGTTTAGCACTGCACATAATCAAACCTGCCAGCTCTCGCTTTTTGGCTTTGTTATAAACAAGGGGTGAGCTTTTCAAAAGCACTCTGCTCACAGAGGCTATCTCAGTGGTTTCAGCTGTGCATTCAAAAGGAGTTGTGCACTCAATTTTTTCTTTTTTAAGTATTCTGTGTCAATGGGGAATTTTTTTTTCCTTTTTTTGAGTAGGTGGATTTATTTTAACAGGGACTGTAGGGTTCCTTCCATGCATCTTGCTACAATTTTTCATTTACTTATTTAAGTATAGCCAGCTCTCAATCTATTTACAGTGAAATCTTCCTTGTCAAAATGAATAAAATAAGCCATAAGGGTAAACAAACAAACCACCATGTTGAATTAAAACGTCAAGTGACTTACATACCTGGACTGACTCTTGCTGAAATGTAGTTTTTCACAGACCTTTGGAGGCTTGTATAGCTTCGTGTCATTTTAAAAAACATGTCTGCTTTTTTTTAATTGACTTGCTTGAATTAATTTAATAGCAATAAATCTTTCTATAAATACAGTAACTTCGCCTGCTTATCAATCTATAATTTACACAAAAAAAGCCCCGCAGCACCTGCTTTCTTCACTTGACAGTATTAGTTTCCACACATAAAATGTTTCCATGCTGGTGCTGAATTATTAAAGAAAAAAATCTAATGCAATGAAACTCTCTCAGCACTTCAAACCCCCAACTCAGTGCTGGTGCTGTGACTCCAAGTCCTGACATCCCAAATTACAGTCAGAAGGCTAAGCTCCGATTTAGAGGTTCAAGACCTGCTAGTTAAAATCAGCCCACGATTTTATAAACGGAAAGGTTTGCCTTTAATTTCTTTCACAAGTTTTTGATATGTAAATTACTACATGCAATATGACCTACACCATTATGGCAGCAACTCGAGACAGAAATAGAGGCCACGACCCCAACATCTCCATTCCCAGCAGTGCAGAATTGGGGCCATCCCAGCGTTAACAATGAGCATGAGAAGCCAAAGGCAATAGGGGAGGCGAGAAGAAAACTTTTGAGACCAAACTAAATTATATCCCTTTCCCAGAAAAAAAAAAAAGAAAAAAGCTCAACAGCCTATAAAATGTAATCAAGAATACTGCAGTGGGATTCACTTAATCCCTGGTAGCCATCAGAAGGTTCAGGCCTAACTGCCTGCTCCTTTCCATGGACATCCAAGTGCAGTTTTAATTGAAACTGATCTTCCACTACAGATTTCAAATTAATTCTTCTTCCAAGTGTCTCATGCTTCAGACATCCTTGCTTTGCAAAAAAACCCTATATCATTAGAGGAGGAAATAGAACACTTTTTCCAAGCTTGCAGATATTGATTACCTATTCCTTCCATCAAAGCACAATTGCCATTCTGCACTGTATAAATCTCTTCAGCGTTAGACACTTTATAAAGTACTGAGAATTATATCATTAATCATTTGCAGTTACACCTGTCTTGCTTTATTGAATTCTTTGTTTTTTAGAACTTTAAATAAATGCTTTTAAATAAAAACATGACACTAAATAAGGACTCTGTTTCACTTAAACCTAGTTAAAAAAAAACACCCTAATTCCATATGTGACATTTACCCATCTGAAACAGAGGAACTTACAGCTATTTGTATTCCATTTTTCCAACAGTAAGCATGGCTTTAACCAAACAAAATTTTGAGTGAATTTGAGTTGGCATTTTAAGGCTGATAAATAATTCAGTTTCCAAAAACCCAAACAAGTTAAGAGCCTTCACCTGTGTTAAATAATACAGGTTTCCACTGAGGTGGTGGGACAGCCTACAAGCCAAGGTAAACATCAGACAGCCCCATCCTGGAGGCTGGAGCAGCACAGAAAGAGAATAACTGATAACACTGGGTATTTTCAGATACTGAAGTCAGTGTCCTGCCTCCAGAAAACAATGGCTTTGGGTCCCACAGCCAGAGGAGATGGTGACTGGAGAACTCCTGAGCAGTGGGACAAGCCTGGGGGCTGAGGAAAGCAGTAAGGAAAGGGCATTCAGCCTCAGTGACCCTCTGAGCATTGCAGAGAGGAGGCCACCCTCTCCCAGCTGCCACAGGATGTCTTCTCACCCTTCCCACCATGCAGAGCCACTGGGACACTTGCTCTGTTCCCTACCTCTGTCCTGGTACAAGGATAGAGCATCTCCCACCGCAGCCCCAGGGACTCCAGCCCCGCTGCCCCTGCCCTGGGTCTGCCTGGGGCTCAGGGGGCTGCAGAGCCCACCCATGTCCTGAGCCTGGACACTCCACCAGCACACTCTGTGTCACAGCCAGGTCTGTGGGGACTCGACCTTACACCTCGGCTCAGAGCAGGGACAAAAGGGCCAGTGGCTTCCAGGGCATGAAAGCAGAGCTGGGGTCAGGGACCTCAGCAACACCGTGGTGTCTTACACACAAAGCTTCAAAACACTTCAGGCCAGAGAAGTTATCCTCCATCCTTGTCTGAAATTACCTGATGCTTCCTAGATTCTTTTCCCACGCAAAATCTTTCTGTCAATTACTGCAGTATCTTTAATAGTTTTTTAATACACTGTCTGCTCTTTAAATAGAATCCGAGATTACTTTTTTCTTCTTTTTACTGTACAAAGCAAGTCTTCATTAATGAAAAGCCATTAAAATAATGTATTCTGACAAAATCTAATTAAACCTTGTATAAAAACTTTCACTTAAAAAAAACCAACCAGATTTATTTTTCTCTCGCAATGCCTTGGTTTAAAACATCTGTTATTAAAAATAACATTTCCTTGATTTTACATAATTTTTTAATTAATGGATCAGCTACTCTGATACAGACTGGTCTGTAATATATTTGCCTTTATACAAGATCCAGAGAGAGATTAACACACAATTAAACCAAGTAACTTCTGAGTAGTGTGAGTTTGATCATTCATTTGCAAGTTGGGAAAGAGGTAGAAACATCAACACTTATATTTTCTTTTTTAATTTCACATGTTTTCAATGTTTTTCACAAAAATCTGACTTTAAATCTCAAACCTAACATGAAAAGAGCTAGCTTAGGCGTTTCAATTTTGGAGTTTTTTCTATTATTTGTTCTTGTAGTTGGGTTGGTTTTGGTGGTGGTTGTTGTTTGGTGGGTTTTTTTAAACACGATCATCTCAGATAAATCTCTGTCTGTATTCAATGCCTCTTAAATTCTCATCTTTGAATGAAAATGGTAGCAATTATTGCAAAGCAACCAAACCCAGTCACTTCTGCAATAAAAGCAAATTAGCTTGGTCACTTCATGGGGGACATCCTATCTCATAATCCTAATATGGGAGAAAATTCACCCATGATTATCTGAAAGGCAGATATTTACAAGAGCTGTAAGAAAAAGGATGCTGCAGGAAGGCTTTTGTCCCAGATCCCTCTCCAGCTCTACTTTGTTCTCACTGCCCCACATGCAGACACGAGTTATCCTCATACAAAGACACGATCTGTACCACAGGCAGCATGTCTCTGGTTCATACAAAGTAGCAAAATCTCTTTCCTTGCTGTGTTGGAAGAATGTGGGACCAGCTCATCCAAAATAGGGCAAAAGACCTGCTCAGCAGTGGCTTGGTATCTGTGTGGATGGCAGTTGTGTTTGATCAAGTATGGTAGTGATGCCAACCCAGCAAGTTATCTCTTCATCCCTCCCACAGCCTGCATTCCTGCTTAAAGCACAAGAAACAAAAATCAGAAAGAATTTGAGAGCTTAAAAGTCAAATCTCACTTGAAAGTCAACGGGAAGCCTCTGACACAGAATTTCTAGAAATATCTGGCTATTTCAGCTGGGTGACAGTACTGTGCCATTTAGTGCAAGCAGATATAAAAACGAAAATTCCAGGTTTGTCCTAGGGCAAAATCCAATCCAGAAGGGCTGGAATGAAATAGCATTTCCTCCTAAAACAAACACATTGCAAGCTTTGCTTGCACAGCTCTAGATGGGCAGCTTAAATACCTAAAGGACCACAGCAGGTAAGAACCTCTGCCAGTTTAACAGGCTCTGGATAAAGAGGGATGCTTTCCTTTGCACAGACTGGCAGCTGTGACCTGCACAACCATCTCAGCATTCAGCTGAGCAACACTAAAGATCTGAATCTCTGCCTCTGAGTCTCTATCACACTTGAACTGCTCCATCATGAGCTAAATCTCAAGAAACACTGAAAAGAAATGTCACCACCAGTAAACAAAACCAGTTCCTTTTTTTCACATTGAGAAAGAGCAAGGAAGCAGTGCCCTTGCTCAGCTACAAAGCAATGAACTTCAATAGCAGGCTGGATTTTCAAACAGGAGAAGATGGCTTTAAACAAACAAATATCAGTTAAATTCACTATGGAACTGAATGCATTTTAACATTCTTCAGAAATCTCAGTCTGGGGCTTCTCTCTCTTATCTGGGAACAAAAAACCTGAAACTGTTGCTTGATGCCATAAGATCTCATCATCACTTTTTGCCATTTAAAAAGTAGCTGTACCAGTCAGGCCAGGAAGGCACTCCCAAAGGTGCTTAAGCCATGTGAGTGGTGACAGGAGGCAAGGCACGTACTGCAGATCCAGACCAGCTGAAAAATCAGCCTCCCTTTAACCTCTCCTCTCACCTCAGTCCCCCCTGGGAAGAAGAAATAAAGTGAATCCTGTAGGATGAAGCCTAAAGACTGCATTTAGATATAAGGCCAAAAAGAACGATTTGGATGACATATCTCTTGCTGAGTGATTCAACATGGTGCTGCAAAGGTAAAGGTACAAAAATCCCTGAAAGCCTTGATAAAAATCAGTTGCATATTTCAAGGGTCTTCCCATTGGAGAGAAAGCAATCAGATTGTGGAATCATTATATTAGGGGGAAAAGTTGCTGAAATTATACTGTCTTGCTCTGAAATGACAGCATAGTAAAATCAAAGGGATGGAGAAGGAGAGCCTGTAGTTAACAGTTCGCAGTGCTGTTTTGAACAAAAATTTCTTGCCCTGAGGGAGAAGGGCTTTTCATTTTATTATTCTCTGTCATCACTCTGTTTAACATGAGACAGTCGTGCTTGCAGAAAATTCCAATTACTGCTTGAAAAATGAGACTGAATTGCAAGAGCAAGATCCTGAAGGGCTTGCTGAGACCAAACAAGTCTAAGCATCCTCCAGTCTGAGGGGTGTGTGTGCGTGCAAGGCATGGGAGGGTCGCAAACAGCCAAGGAGAATTTTATGAGAACTTAAAAAATCTGAAAGAAATTTTCCCCAAGAGCGATCTCTGATAAGGGATATCTCAACCAGCAGTTGCTGGAACAAACACAAAATACAGGAAGATGGAACAAAGAGGGTTTGGATTTAGATAACCTTTGAGCAACCATGAGCAGCAGCACCAGAAGCACCGATGCCACCACATCTACAGAGCCACACAGCCATGGGGCTGCAGAAGGAAAGCTGATCTTCAGAACTGATTGTGTCACTGATACTGTCACACTGCCAAAATGTGGCAGATGCAAAGAAAGGCTTTAAATCACGCTACTAAATATAAACTATCCTATAAAGTCTGCAGCTTTTAAACCAAAAGACAGAGTGATGTGCATGCTCTCCTTAAACTTTCATATCCACAGATGCTACAGTTATTGCTGGATTCTTTAATTAAACTTCCTCACCTTCAATTACCTTTGGCAAAGTTTTTAATGCATGTTTTCAAAACCTTCCTTTACAGTTATACATGAATATCTCTATTATACAGTCACAAACACTGCTTTTTGATATATATACCCCCACATGCACATATACAGACTTCCTGCATCATAATTTTGTTCCTCAAGAAAGTATGAAACTGCCATGAATCTTGTATGAAGTTCCCACTGTACCTGTCAACCTGCCAGAGGCACAAATGTATGATAAATATCCAACATCAGGAAACACCAGGACCTTAAGTCTGAGGTTGCAGGAAGCTCACAACAAAGTGGACTAAGTGTAACTACAAAAACAACCTTTTCCATAAACATTTCAAGTTTTAGCATTTGTGAGCTGAATAATTTACCACCACTCAAAAGTGAAAATGATACTAAGTTTAGCTGCGCTGGCGAGATAGTTTGGGGCTTTTTAAGGGGTGTCTCACACAATAAACTCTTGACAGACTCACCTAATGACCTGTTGAGTTGTATAACTAACATCTCAATACTATTTATAGTGAGCACAGAGTGCAACAATATCAATGAAATTGTCATGCAGAACTCACTGAGTGGGAGGATAAAGTGTGGTATTAAAGGTGCCTGCTGGTGGGAAGTGACTGAGACAATGTACATCTACATCCTCTGTTTTTTATAATTTTCTACATCTTTAATAAATATATCTGACATCTCATACCATTCATTTTATAACTGTCAGAGGACTTTTAAAAACTGCTCACCCTGAGCTGCATATAATAAAAGAGGTGATAACTTGCAATATAAGGAAAAAACAGGAGATTAATTTATATGAAGACATTGTAAATTAACTTTCTTATATTCCTATACTAGTTGAGTGAAGCCCTGTGAAGGCTAGAGGCAGACATAAAAATAGATTTTTTCGCTAAATATAATTTTTAAAAGTATAAATCCTAATGGAAATTACAGAATGAAGATGTATTATGAATCAATGCAGTAGCTCAGTGACAGCACTTTGTGTTAGTGGGAGGAAGACATATATTTCAGTAATGGGTGCCTCGGACAGGTCACATCCAGGACAACTTGCTCTGTGGAAGGGTCTCCCTCTTTCACTATCCTTTGTTCCTGTACAGGCAATAGCTGTATAATGATGGACCTTGACAGCAGGAATACCTACTTTGCTCAAGTGACCTGTTACAGCAGAAGAAGAGGAGCTCCATTCTTCCCTGCACAGAGCAGCAAACAGCTCCTGTCTCAAAAAGTTTACAACCTAACAACGACAAGCAACCCACTGTGAAGCATCCCAAATTTGAACAGATGCAGCACCCTGGGCTAACCTCCCCTTCTCTGAAACACCATGCTTCATGCTCTCTTCTCCAAAGCCATCTTCAGAAATGGCACTAAACACACCAGAAAGGTGATCAACCTTCCCATAAGACACAAAAGAAATGCCAATTCCTACAGAGAGCAAAAATTAAAAAAAAAGAAATGAGTCTGGTGTTTCATAGAATTAAACATATGAAAAAGCACAAGCTCTTATAATGCTGATGTAAACCATGGTTCCATCTGGGCTACTCCAAGGAGAAAGCACAGCATGAATTAAGATCTGAGAAAATAAAACTGAGAAAACAAGGGGAAGAAACTGGGCAAGAAACTTTCCCACCCAAGAGTTTTTGGATGCAGATGGAGGCCTGCAGGGCTTCAAGGAGACTTTGTTGATAGAAGAGGATCTGAATTTGGCTTGGTGCTAATTACAGTGTCCCTTGCCAGTACCCAGAGTGGGGAAAAGTAAGAGGGATGAGCAGAGAGCTTGCTGCTCTGTGCCTGTGACCTTATCCCCACACTGCATGTCATGGTCCCCACAGGACCCAGAGCTGAAACTGGGCAACATTCTGGGAGCATCTGCTGAGCTGAAAGTGTGGGAGACCTCAGCTGCAGGGGCACTGAAGAAAACCAGCAAGAACAGGCACGATGGGCTCAGGAACCCTTCTATGGTTTTAAACCAGAGATCACAGGTTGTTTGAGGGCTTGAGTGAGACCCTGCTGAAGCATCAAGGCTCCTGTACTGCTGAACCTGCCCAGCAGCTCAGAGATGAACACTGAACGACAGTGACAGTAATAAGTCATGACATTTACGTCAGGAAATCTCAAATTCCCATCTTGCTTCTCTGTCTCCTTCCTACCACCAGGAGCTACACGCTCCATTTCACTCCCTTCTTTATAAAGGGAGAAGTTCACCTGTCTCATCAGAGCATCTGCAAGGATTGCTCAAAACTTGAGTAGAGTTATAGAGATAAAAAGCTGTGCAAGACTCAACTGTCCCACTACAGATGCTGTTCCCAGGCTGGCTGCAAATGCATTTAGAAAAAACACAGTTCCAATTATTTCTCAAAGTACCACAGACTTGGATCCTACTACTTCTCACATGTACCCTTAATAGCCTTGATCTCACCAAAGAAACTGCTAACGTAAATGATGCCTCACTGTAACTTAATTACCTCCAATTTGGGTGGGTACGGAACAGAAAGTACCTTTTCTTGATTCCCATCTGTTCCTCATAACTAACCAAAGAAGCCTTCCCCAGAGCTCTGTCTCTGAAAGACAGCATGGGAAAAAAAAAAAAAGAAAAGGAGGAGGAAAGACAGGAAAAAATTGTATATTTTTATTGAATTTTTGCAGGATGCAAGTTAATAAAACACCCACAGAGAGCACAGAGCAATATAGAAAAGGAATAAAGGGAGGGAGGGCTGATATCAATAAAGCCTATCTAGAGGCACTGATGGGGTGAAAGTACTCATGATTTCAGAAGAAACCTGCTACAAAAATGATTTTCCTTGTTGCTTTGGCTCAGGTTTAACATTTACAAAAACCAGTAGTGTCCTAAGCAGAGGGTGGAGTAAAAAATGAAACCAGAAAGATAATACTCTCTGTTGCTGAAACACATCACCTTCAGCTTTTCAAAGCCCCTTGTTGATCCTAACCTGAGCAGAGACAGCCACCAGACCAGTACATTACCATTTCATCGTATCACAGACAACACTGCAGCCCCCAAAATCACTCATAACACCTTGATATACACTGGTTTTGCCATGATAATGCCTTCTCAGGTGAAAATCAGCTTCTACTGAACTAAGTTCTTCGTGGCATCCCTGTTCCAAGAGCCTTCTCAGTCCAGCTGTCCCTTTCACTAATATGCATCAGTGAAACAGCTCCCAGGGGACCTTCTGGGAGATTGCCAGCTTTCACTTAACGACACATCGTGAACCCTGGCCTCAACTTCTATTAACATTCAGTCTATGTTTCTACCATTAATTCAAGAGAAATGAATAGGGGGACAATAAGCAGCCACAGTGTCCAGCCTGAGGTACTCCATCAGAACGCACTGCTTCTGTGGCTGACAGAGAATGTTTACAACTGCTTCTCATTTTTGTTCTGTATCTGTCATTCCCACTATGTTATGCTAAACAGCTTAAACTGCTCCAAACCAGCTTTAGTTTTCCAATTAGCAAAGTCCAGAGTTACGAAAAAACAAACAAACCCACTAAAAAAAGCACCCAAACAAAACCAAAAACCCAACAAACCAAAGTCATGAAAAGGACCTCGTGTTCCTACAGTAGTTCTTATTCCACTGTAACCCTTCTGCGCAGGTGAGTTTTAGGTAGTAGCCTGTCAGTGCTGGAGGAGGGCACTGGCAGCAGATCCCTCCTGCCTCACAGCCTTGCCTGGTCAGGACAGGCAGAGCCCTTTTCCTCCTGCCAGCACTACCAGGGAACCTGCACACAAACACCTGAGCAGCTGCTGTGGGGAAAAGCAGCTGCTGCAGAGAGCTGGCAGCAATGTACTGCTGTGATGGAGAGAGCAGGAGGGAGTGCTGCAGGAGATTGACTCCCATAGAATCTGTGGTGCACAGGACCTGTGGTGCACATTCACACAGACTTAAACAAAAACAACAACAAAACAAAAACCAAAATCCCCAGCTGGAAGAGATGTTCTTTCCTCACCCCAGACTGCAGCTTGCAGGCTTTTGGGGTGCAGCTGTTACTGGGATGGATGTTCCCTAGGGCAATGTCCCTCCAGCTCACACAGCTGCCCGCTGCCTCCAATGGGAGCATCTTCCCATCCTGCCACCACTGATGGTCAGGAGCAAGGCAGGTCTTTCACACTGCACTCCCCCCACTGCTCTCTGCCCCATGTGAGGAAGGCAGCAGCCAGCTCTGAACACGCTTCCCTGCGCTGTTTAGTCACAGCAGTATTTGGGCAGCCCACAGTGACATATACCATAAAATGGAATCTGAAGTGTATCATTTAACTGTGAAATCTGTAAGATATTGAATTTATATGGTGTCTGCAGAGCACATTAGAAGATCATCATCATCATCATGTCTTTTCAAGACAGCCATAATTATTCAGGCTGTTATTCCATCTCACTGGTGCTTTTGGAAAACTATTCAATATTAGCAAACCCTCACTAAAACCAATGTTTTGGTTGAGGGACTAATCTTCCTATCAGTACACAGACATACCTGGGCTTATCTACATTACCAATTCCCTGCTGATTGAGTGGATTCATTAACAACACAATCTCTGGTGACTGAAATGAAGTCTCATTCTTCGTATCACCGGTGCCTTGCTGTTTGCTTTTCCTTCACAGTATGCACACAAGTAATTAACTTACTATGCTCTGCTAGCTCCTGACACATTACTTGGCATAGAAAAATTCACCAGCAGGTAGTTAAGCATGCAAAATATTTTCAGTCAAATGAACTTCATAACAAAGCTCAACTTAAGAAAAATGCGGCTCTTTCCAATACAATGCTAACACCACACTGTCCGTACCAACAGGAGCTTCTTGAGAGGTAACAGAAAATATGTCATTTTTATCACTTTTGCTCAATCTGCAGGAAGTTTCTTTAGAGGGAAAAACTGGTAAGCAGTTAGATGTTCCCTGAAAGGATGAGCATGGAGATCAACCTGAGTGGCCCTTGTGAAAGTCTGACGTAACAAGGACAGACACAGAATCTGTATGGTATAGAAGGAAACAGAGGAAAAAACACAAAGCAAAGAGACTTGTTTCAATGCAGCATTGCTGAGATTACTGGTGTCTGGAAGTACAGCAGAACAGTGCATTTTGACTTTAATGCCAAATTAAAAAAAAAAAAAAGAGGTAATTTGCTATTTAAAGCATAGAGTGCTTTTAAACCTGGAGTTCAATGACAGTGAAAACTCCCTAAATAACAATATGGAATTTATTGTCTGCCCCACCTCAAGACTCCACCCAGGAACGTGACTTGAAATATTCAAGTTGTCTCAGTAATGTCAAGAAATAAAACTGAAGTTATGCTGTTTTTATCTGTCTGTAGGATGAAAGGTTAAGGTACAAAGAGATGGTGACACTCAGCACAGAAGCAGTGAGGGGATATTGGGCTGAGCCCACTGAGGTGACAAGAATGGCACTGACTTTGATAGCACCAGGACTCTCCCTTGAGAATATAAAGATATCAGAGCCTTGTGGGGCACTCCTCTGATATGACCACACCCTAAATTATGACTTTAATCCCCGTAATATTTTTTCAGTACCAAAGATGAGGTAACATGTGATCCTCACACCACTGGTGTAGTCTGGCTAATGCTATACAAAACAGCACCACTTGCTCTACAGGGTCCTGGTCCTTCCTTTAAACCAAAAGTAGCTGCAACTCCAAAATACATGTAAAAATACTCAAATAAAAGCAAGAACTTAGCTGGATAAAGACCCATTCACAGTGTCATTCATCCCAACTTTGACCTTTTATGACAAATTCTTGTTTCAGAAATTCCATGACTGTGTTGACCTAACACACTGGAAATTGTGACCTTGACATTTCTTTCTACATGAGGAAAAATTCTTCTGAAGGCCTGGAAATGAAACTGTTCTTTTGCTCAGTTTTGTCCAGAAGACATTTATTTCTTTCCCCTTCATGTGTCACAAGGCATGTCCCTTCACCAAACTCAGATTATTTTGACTCATTTGGTCACAGAAGTCGTTCCTCGTGTTCCACCACGGCAACTTTTGCTGTGACGAAAGAAACAGATCTGCAGAGGACAGAATTCGCTGTGATTTGTGTATATCATTTTCCTCTAATCTTGCACTGCTTTCAACTCGGCTCATTTAAATATAGCTCCTGTCAAACCCATCATTTTCAGTTCACCTGTTATGCAGAACCACACACTCCAACAGAGCAGCCTTTGCTGCATCGTTTGTACAGATTTTCTACTCCAGGCCTGAAATCCTTATTGGTTTACAAACTAGATGTTCCTTAAAATAGTGTTTCCAGTTGCTTAACTGGCATATTAATGCATGGAAGGAAAACTAGATTTTATTATTTCTGATTTTCATCAAAAATTAAGTGTCTCACTTAACCATTGGCATTTTTGATAGTTACTCGTGCCTGTAAACAATTCATTTAATCAAGGAAACTCTTGTTAAATATCCAAAGACTACTGAAACTTGTCCTACTCCCAGGGAAAGCATTTCAGGTTTTGTTTGGTTTTCCATGCTTACAGTATCAGTAAAAAGTAACAGGTTTTCAAGCCAGAAGAAACAGTTGGATAACACATACTGACCTGACAAGCATGAGTCATTGCACTTCATAAAGTCACCTCTCAGAGCCTTAAAAACAGTTTTCACCTTGTTCAGAAAGGTATTGAGTGCAGAAGAAATGAAATCTTGAGCAGTCATTGTGTGGGGGTTTTGTTTTTGAAAGATTATTTCCATGCTTAATTGCTCTCCAAGTTTCAATCTGCAGCACAGTTCTAATGCCAGCTCACCAGATTTCCAGCCCAGTCTTTTATTTGCCTTCCAGTGGCAGATTGCAAGTGGTCTTCTGGAGACAGCATTTTCCCCTGAAGAAGGATGCAGAGTTCTCAAGGGAACTCATCCGGACATTTAGAGATTCTTGATCAGTAAATGCAGTGGGGGCTGGACAATTTTCTCCTGAGGGAAGGTCCCACATCCCCCAGAACTATCATCCAGGGAGGAAGTCAGCCAGGTTAGAGATTCAGTGAGAATACTGAACAGACCCAAAGCAGAGCCCTCCACTGCCTTAGTTAGAGGATGGTCCTTGGATCAGAGATGGGTAAAGGAATACTGTCTCTCCTAAGTCACAAATATCCTCCAAAAACCTGTATTTCTTCTTTCAGTTCTCATGGAGCTTGTCAACAGACTTGCAGCATCCAAAAAGCAATGAAGGGGGAAACAGATAAACAGATCCAGCCCAAGTACCACAGACAAATATTCAGAAAAGTTCTTTTTTTCCTTCAGGTCAACCCTTAATAGCTTCACCTACAAAAATCCAGATGCCAATCTGGATTACTGTGGGGACAAGATCAATTCCTACTATGCTAAGCAATGCCATCCCACTGCACAGTTGCACTTGTTTGTATTCCTGTGTTATCCATGATCTTACACTAAAGCCAAGGGCATTTTGAGGAGTGGACTGACTTTCTGGTTTGATTTGCTCAAAGTAAAATACAAAAGAGGTTTCAATACATGACTGGAATTTCTTGCCAGTACAAGTGTATAGGACTGAGAGTATTCTGAGTAGTTTAAGGTAATCACAGAAGCAGTGCTTGGGAACATGGACCTAAATATATAATTAAACACAGCCTTCCTGATTAGAGAGCAATTTAATGACTTTATTAAAGCCATAGTTGGCGGACTTTGGAGACTGCAGTCTTGAGAGACCACAGTCTTGGTCTCATGAGAAGAAATTAGGTCCAGCATTTTAAACTAGAAACTTTCCAGGCTCTGTTGTTTCAGAGGAAAATTTGGAAAGACAAAAAAAAAAAAAAGAAAGGTCCAGGAGCCAGAAGGCAAACAAGAACCTTAAAATTATTATCTTTTCCAATCTCCCTTGATTTGTTTTGGTCAGTCTCATTACTTTTGAGCAACTGATCCTGGCAGTACTCCAATGTACCTGGCTTTACTGACAAATACAAAACAGACTCCAATGCCAGGGGAAATAACAAAACAAACCAAAGTCATCAGTACCAAGAGCTGGGCTGATACACACGACCCACACAGATGTCCCAGGGCCAACCACCCTTCAGTGCTTGGCTCAGAGCCACTTCCAGTGTCTGTATAAGCAAAAAGGTGAAACCCCACAGGTGGCTAATTCCATCAGAGCGCAGGTGACACCCACACACATCACACTATCCAGCACTAAAGGGGGTGGGGGGGGTTCTTTTGCCGAAATAGCATTTATTTGGATGTTTTCCAGACCCTTTTTAAATGGCTGTTTTAGAAGCACGTATAGCACTTCTGTTTTTATCTTGGTTGTGATTTGTCCTGGACAAGTACCTGCTCTCAGAAACACAACCTGGAGCACCCCTTTGGGTGGAGATTATTTTCTGGAGGGACAGAAGCTCATACAAATAGTAAGACTTTGTGAGAGTGGCTGCACCCAATTTTTTTATGTCTCTTTTTAACTATCAGTGACTGATACTAGCTGACTTTTACTCCTGGTCTTGCTGGTCTTGTCAGGTTTTCGTAACAGCTAAAAAAGCAGGGCTTATTCTGAAATAAATTTTGGATGTAACCACTTGTAAATCCACTAACACAGAGAAGCTAGTAAATCAGTAGTAGAAGTTTATTAATTTAAGAGTTACTGAGACACATCTTATTGATCTTTACTCACACTCAGCCTCCAGAGTTTACCTCACAGCTCCAGTTTATGCCTCGATTAAGTGGTTCAGAGAAGCCTTGCGTTTTACAGCATGCATATCATGTAGCATAATCCTGCTGGTGTGATGACTTGCAAACTAAGCAGTGGATTTATCATCACCCTAGAACAGGCCTCAGTTTCACTCACCCCGAGCAGCCAGCACGAGCACTCCTGAGCACAGCCCACAGAGCAGAGCTCAGCCGTGGGATGCTCGGCGCTACCTCAGCCGACAGCGGTCTCGTACCCCGCCTTAGCTCGCTCGTGTTGTGACACAATATCAGTTAGCTGGAGATTAGTTTCCATTTTCAGCATTCCCATGTTTTTGTGAACATTTCTTTTTATGGGCTGCGATTCAGCGAAGTACTTAAGCACATGCTTTACTTTAAATAGCTGAATAATTCAATGTCTTTCCAGCAAATGTTTAACTTTAATTGTGTTAATAGTTCCAGTTCAAGGGCTCCTCATATCTTGGACTTGAGCACTCACTTGTGTGTTCTATCCATTGCACACATATAATATCCTTCATGGGCTCCACATTATGCATTTACTTAAGTGCTTTGCTAAACAAGGTCCTAAAGCAAATATGCCACAGTCAAAGTTTATTTAATAATGCTTCTACAAATTCAGTTCTAAACTGGTTAAGCATTTTAAAAGAAAAAATATGTAGCCATAGGATTTACTTTCTTGCATATCTCTACCTTGATTTAGCCCTTTGTAGCTACATGGGCCAGGAAAGCATTAGGATTATTTTTTCTCAGCCCATTTCAGGAGATGAGTTTGCACCTTAAATTATTAAAAAAAAAAAATCCTGTGTGAAAACTACCTCTGCAGAGACTTCCCCCCAGTCCATAGGTCACACAGAGCTCCTGCAGAGGGGCTGCAGCCAGTGGTACACTGGGAAGGGAAAGGGGTCACCTTGGCCAGCTTACCTCTCAATTTACAGCATCCCCAGTCCTACTGTGCATTTCATCCCCAAAGTATGATATTTGATTACAAAAATATGACCAAAACACTCAGGGGGCGTCTTGTCAAGTGACTTTTTTCCCCAATCAGAAATACTTGGGAAAGACTTTCAAGTTCCTCTCCCATAACCACTGCTGACTTTCTACATGGAAGCTGATGAATTTTCCTCTAATTAGAGGATTCCAGGAGCTCTGGCTTTAAGAAAAACACCGAATAGTATGAGACTAACAATAAAACTCCCAGACCTGGCAGTGCTGCCTCACCCCTTTGGGCCACTGCCATTCCAAGTGGCTCCCCACTGAACCACACAATGCAGGGCCCCTTTCTAGCTTGGTAGCTACTGCTTCAGATGTCTCAAAATATGGCAGTTTAAATTATTAGAAAAATGAATGGAAAAAAAAAAGACTGCCAAAACCCACAGCTTTCTAGAAAGACAGTTCCCAAAAATTGTTAGGAAAAAAGGCAAAGAATGAAATTCACACTTTATAGACATCTGCCCTCAGAGCAGGACATCTCCCTTGCCTGGCATTAAGTCCCACTGTTTCAGATGAAAGTCCCTGCTCTGGCCCTGCAGGTAAAGCAAGTTTATGCTCTCAGGTGGCTGGAGAAGCCAAACTAAAGAGGGTAAAAAGTGTAAACAGAACCAGATGCACCTGAGAACAGAAACTAAAATTGCCTTAAAAGATAAAAAGATTAAGCTCCCTTGACCAACAGCTGTAAGGCTTGTAAAAAATTTGGGCATTTCTTTTCCAAAGGAAAAAAACTATTTAATAGGTGTTATTAAGATAGAGCAGAATAACTACAGTATAGAAAACTGCTCATTAGTCGGGGCTTAATTGCTCTTATAGTTGGTGAAGAAGCCGTAATTACTGTACCAAAAAAAAGATCTATATTTAGAGATTATTTGCTTTTATGCATGGAACAAGAATACTACCTTTATATTAAACCAAAATTTAGCCAGAACACATCCAGTGTCATCCCACTGGAACTGAACACTGACAACTATATAACTCCCTGTGAAAGGAAAAATAATATTGATTATAGCAAAGAATGCAATTGTAGTTATTCTGAAACAGGACTTTGATATTATAGCTCTTTACTCCCTGTGGTCTCACTGTTTGCCTATTTTGTTTATAAATATTTACCATGTACTATCTTCATAAAATAATTATTATTCAATGTGCACAGTAAAGAGAAGACAGATCTGGCTGTGTGATTTTCCACTCTAATCTGTATGACAATATTTTCATTCAGTTTTAGCATACAAGTCCTCACAGCTGAATGTCCTGAGCTTTCTTTGCCAGGTTATGCATGCAAACATTTACAGAAAAGCCATAGCTGTGCTCCTGTGACTGCTCATCCCACACAGATCCCACAGGGATCCCCAGAGCCTGGAGGAGAGCTGATGTTCCAGGGCAGTTTGGTGACTTTACACAGAATTACCAGTGACTGCAACATTTTCAAGCCCTACAAGCAGGCAGTAATTCTTCAGGGGGTATTTAATGAGCCACTTAAAAAGGTGGCTTCTTAATAGATACACAGATTAAATCTGAATGCAAGTGCTGAGCCAGGAAAGGCTTCACCCTGAAATGTTCCCTTGAGCAGCTCCACCAAAGTTAAGGTTGAAGGGGTCCATCATTCCCAAGCTATTGAGGTTTTCCTGCCAGATCCACCTGGCACAACATGTCTCCAAGTGATGAACAGCCTCGTGCTTTGGAGACTGTGTGGCACAAGGCAGGCACAGGTCCTTCCTCCCTTGCAGGCTTGCAAAGATGTGGGTGAGCTCTACAGACTCATCTCTCAGGCCTCTCGCTCTCTCCACCAGGAGCCCAGAGCTTCCTTCACAGATGTTACAAAGACATAAAGCTTTAACAGCATGCCCTTAACCACTCCTGTCTCAAAGAGCATCCAGGTTCCCTAATGCTTAAAAAGATAAAAGGAAAATTTCTCTGGATTTATCATCAGCATCTGGCTGGGATCAGCAGCACCCACATGAAGTACAACCAATTTGGTGATATATGTATCCCCTCATTCGCTCATAAATCATGGTTGTAAAAAAAAATACTGGCAGGACAGCCAAGGTTAGGAACAACGAAAGACTTTTAGGCCAGTTTTTATTTAATTTGACTGTATTTCAAGATAATGATACCCCTTTAACTATGGGAAACATGCTCCATCTGTTCTGCAGATCCTCTACGGGCTTGCAATTTCCTTCCATGTGCAATTCCAGATGTTCCCCGGGACCCTGGAAGGCCCCTACGACCCAGGTTCCTTGTTCATGCTCCCTCAGCAGCACCGGGGAAGCTCCAACAGCAGGGAAGGCTGCACGGAGCCCCGAGCACACAGAGAGATTTAAATGAGATTTTAACAGCACAGAGGGTCTTTTGCAAATCCTCCTGCAGTGCAAGCAGGTGAGATCAGCAGCATTCTGGCATCCCAAACCCCAGGGACCAGGGCAAGATCTTCTGAATGCTGGTGCACCAAGCCCAGATCTACAGCACTCTGTTTTAATTCAGCAAGTGTAACCAGAATAACCTCACAGAATGGCCCAAGGCTTTGCCCTGTGTGGAAATACATAAAAATGCTTTTTGGAAGTCTGGAACTCACGTGAACAATATTTCTCTGAGAGGTTTTTGGCAACCAGCACCACACAAGGAGTTGGCTTCTCTGGGTTTTTTAAACCTTGCACATAATTTTATCAATAAAAAAAATTCAAGAAAAATTAAATGTTGGAGATTTCCTCCAAGATGATGTATGAAAAGGCATAAATATATACATCCTGAACATCATTAAAATATTTTAATGTAGACTTTGCAATCCTGTCAATGAAAACAAAACAACTTCTGATGTACAGAACTATGAATATTACACCTTAGAAGACCATTCTGTGATAATTACTAATCTCTTTTTATTGCTCAGGTAAATTTAAGGCAATAATATTCCAAAGGAATAGATAACTGGAGGGTTATTTGCTATTCTGTTTTTACGAAGTAGGAAGCTTCTCTAGCTATACTCAGCATCTAAGCTTCCAGTCCAAACAGATTCTTTATATCGCTTTCAACTTCATATTGCTTGAATTAATCACACTTATTCCTTTATACTTATAGAGGGTTTTTTAACATAATCACCATTAATAGCACAGCAGATCAAATATTATTCCAAATTTAAATAAAATCTGTTCATCATTATGGTCATTAGCTAATGGTTTTATCTTCCTTTGGGACCATAGTAAACATTAAAATTCAATTTAATCAACATTTATTTCACATAAAACAAAAAAGAGCATCATTTTCTTGCTACAATAACAAACTCTTGGGGTCACAAAACTCTTGAGAACCAGGTTTTAAAGAAGAGAAAGAAACAAAAAAACCCCACACTTTGAAGACTAATGAGGTAGTGAAGAAAGGATGTAAACATACACAGGAGCTCTTGTATGGGCCAGGTGCCTAATCCTGCAGCTACTAATTTTCCTACTGCTGCAAATGCTGCAAGGCCAGGGGTTTTCAGCCTTTTTGAGCTGTTCACTGAAAAATGGCTCCCAAGGGAGTGCAGAGCCCAGTAATTGTGGATTTAGACCTATTGATTACTGGCTTTCTTTTCTTAGATACCATTCACGGACTCCTTCAAAAAATCCACAGATCCTCCAGGGTCCAAAAACCCAAACCTGGACAGATAAGTGCAGGAGTACCCTGTGCATGTCCAGGACTGCAGAACACCCAGCACACACAGCAGTCCTGATGTTGACCACAGCTCTGAAAGAGCCACGTGAAATCCTTTGTTTTCCCTGTGATGTATTTGCATCCTTAATCAAGCTCTGATAAATGCATTCTTTTCACCTAAATTGATTTTCTTTTCAAGGCTCCCTTTGTCAGCTGATTTGCTAAGTGCTAGAGGACTGCACATCTCGCTGACTGGTGCTCCCCTGTGTACTCATTCCCTTCACAGGTTATCCTGCAGAACTACCATGATTGCACTGATTATTTTTCAGTAGACACTTTGTTAGACTACTTATAAACATACTGACCTAATTGCTTTTAATTATTCCAGTGGAGTCTGCTTTTACTGTGGCTGTTTGCTTCCACACAAAATGAGAAATACTACTACGAGAAGCATTGAAAAATCCATAGCCTGGGCTTCTCTCTGAAGCCTAAATCAATCAGAAGTTTAATGCACACTGTAAATGTTTATGTGCATGTGTATCTATTGTTCATGTATGCATGCATTATATAGGCCTCTTTTACATCTCTACCCATCTGTATATCACATAAGCCAAATGGGGCTAAGAAGACTGCAAACCCATTTAATTCTCAGTTTCAGAGACAAAGTGTTTTCTTAACAGCTCTGTGAAGGATGCAAGCAAATTTGGTGTTTTCACTTTCATTCCTGGCACGAGTTTAGAAAATTGTTTAAATCTTAGGTACCCACCCAGCCTGTTCATAGTCACATATGTATTTCTGCATGTTGCCTCTATTAACAATGCTGCTGGAAGCAGATAAAAGGTAGAGATACAGAAAGCCAGTTACTCTGCATCTACCCTTTAACACACAAACCATCTTCAGCTGCCATAAAACTTGCAGAATATCTCCTGTGAACATTGGGATAGCTTGGACTGTTAATCTAAGTGAATGGCTTTATGAGAAATATTTCACCAGCAAAGTGGAAAAGATGTGCAGCTCAATAGAGAAACCCACAAGGGACAAGGCTGGGAAGAGATGATACATGGAAGTCTGTTCCTCACACACTCCAAAGTTAGCAGTAAGGCAAACTCAGTATATTTGGAACTACCTGTTAAGACCTTTTTTCCTCTTCATTGATGTTTTTAAACTCAAATATTAAAAGAAAAAAAAAAAAGGTGGGTGGAAAAACAAAAGAAGCACAAAAGTGAAAATTCCAGCAGATGGTAGAGGCACCACATAACTTTCTGCTAACTTCTCATTTTGCTCTCCAAGGACTGCACAGTACACACAAAACCACAGGATATAAGGAAGAAATACCTATGCTAATAACATAGCTTGCTGCCCAGAAGACAGCAATATGCTGAAAGCAAGCCTTAAGCTTCCTTCAGATTTCATATTCAAATACCAAAGGAAAATTGGTATTATCCACAAATAGAAATAAGCTCACTTTTGAGAATCTTTTTCAGCCACAGAGTTTTGTGAAATGAGCAGCTTGTGTGTTATTCTTAACATTCAGTTTAATATTTTTCAGCAAGGAAAACAAACAAAAAAAAGAGGCAGTATGCAGCATTTAAATTAAAACAAACAAATCACAACAAAATAACACCCACAAGATGTCTGTGAAACTGTCCCTCCTGGTACAGAAGAAGATAAGGTTGAAACAACCTGCAAATTAAGGTTTTCCAAATCTTTTTCAGAAACGTTTTACAAAATGGTTTGCACCAAAGCAAATTCTTATCTTGACAATTACTAAAACGTTTTCGTAGTGTTTCAATTTTAGAATAACGTTCTTCTGGTAAAAATCTTCTATTAAAGTTGCAAACAAGTATTTCAGCACAAGACAGTATTGACAACTTGAGTATTCCATCAGTTACTGTGCCACTGCCAGTGGCTGGATTATCCCTGACATGTAACTTGACATCTTGCAAGAAATTTCCCAAAATTCAACCAATGTCATTTCACACACCTCTTGTCAGAAAAGGGGCAAGTCCTGCCAAAAGGGTTTTCACTATTGGTACACACTGAGTGTTTCACCACAGACAGACAGCTGTTCAAAGCTGAGATCAGGTTCCTGCCTTCAAGTACCTACAGTGGAGGGCTTTTTTGGAAAGTCAGCTTCCCAAAGCTTTGCAAAATACTCAGACTGGGTACTGAACATGGCCTGACCCCAATTCACTTGCTCACAGTGCAATCCCAAAACACTGGAGACATCCTTAAAAGCAGTTTTTCCATCAGTTTTTCACTGGAGGACTCAATTCTTGTGTCTGGCACGATGCAAGAACACCTGAATAGAAAACAGTTTCCCCTCACCAGCACTCGGGCTGCAGGAGAATAATTCATTATTTAAGATGCAAAGCGTGCTCTCTCATTAGTGTGCCTTTTGGGTCCTAAGCCTTTCATAACTGCTGTTACTGTTCTATTGATCACTGCCCAGCACTGTAATATATAGTGATCCTTCAGGTTGGAGGAAAGGTATGTGCCAGTCAGGTTTATGAAGCCTATAAAACTTTTACAGTGCTTGTAGCATAACCAAAAAGAAAGGGGGGCAAAAAAAAAAGCTATCTGTAAATTTAATTATTCCTGGCTTCTGTTCTTGGAAACACCCCTCCAGGGCATAGTCTAAGATTACTGAATACCACTCAGCTTCCTGGATCAAGGTGATACAAGTTTTTTAAAAGCTCATTGGCAATTAATAGAACAATTTCCTTCTGCACACGAGCCTTTCCTAAACATGGTGTTGTTATTCCCTGACCTCAGCATGAACAGGCAGGCTCAGAGGTGGAAGAAATACCAACAAATTCTGCCGGGCTGCTTTGCCACAGGCTGGCTCTCATCACCATCCACTGCCTCCTTGGCCACTGGAAGACAGGGACTGATGCCTTATTTCAGGAATTTCTTGCAACCCCTCCTTCTAGAGGGGGAACAGATGGTTGCCTTTCACTACAGTATTTCCACCCTATTACCAAAACCACCTCCTCTTGATCTGCAATTAGAAACATGGGATTGCTGAATCCCTCTATCCCACACTGTACCGTTCACTTGGAACTTCTTCCTTCCATTTAAATGTTACTTCATTTTTACCAGAAGACAAAGGTCACAGGATTTGCCATGGATACACACAAGTTAATCTGTGGGGTTTGTTCACATACAGACTTTATTTGCTAAAAATGGCCAGTTTGAAGTGGACTCCATCAAATCCAATTCAAACTAGTTTAATCTGATTATTTCCAGCTAAAAAAAAAAATTAAGATTAGAAAAGCCAACATGTTCACTTTGATCAACCTTAAATTACATATTTTATTTTTCTGTTCTGAAGAAACACTTATTTTTGCAGTGGAGCTGCATTTTGGAAGAGAATTAAGAACACACTTGAAAGAAATGTTTTGTTCAGCTAAAAAATTTGGGGTTTTTTTTACATTTCAGCATGAACAAATGCTATTCTTCTTTCAGAACCAGTCTAATGCTTTTCCATCTCCAACCTCCTCTCCCTTATTTGCTGTTTGGCCACTGTCTCAAAAAATGAACTATGACACAACTACCCAGGGAGGAAATAATCCCAGCTGTAAAAATTGAGTCTAAAGTCAGAGCCAGATAACAGATTAGGGATCTTCATTCAAAAAACAACCCAACAGGCATTATGAGGAACTTGCACAGCTTTGCTACATGGATTACAACGGATTCATTTTAAACAGCCTTAGTGTTTAAAAAAGGAAAAAAAGAATCACAGGGAAAATATCCATTAAAGTCAGGGATTATGGAGGGTAAGCAGAGTAGGAGACCACACTGAGGATGCAGCTGACACAGTCTTGTCCTCATGGGCTGCACTTCTCTTCCCTATGGACCAGACCAAGGGCTCCTCCTACCAGTTACCAGAGCATTTTCCCCTCATACCAAAATGTGAGTCCCAGTGTCAAGAACGTGCAAGTTTCTACTATGACAACTCAGTATCAATGAGGGCATCAAGCACTACACAAATTAACAGCAATTAACAAGTGCAAAATTGCCACTAGCTGTAAAGTTCCCTGCATTTTGGTTTTATGATGAAATATAAGTCATGGCTTCCAACTAAAAAAACAACCTGTCTTTCTCTTCCTCACCAATATTACCAATAGTTTGATCTCATTTCCTTAGAAATAATCACCAGGCTATTTAAATATGAACTACAGAAAAATATTAACACACTGTTGGGGAAACAAGGCAAAAGTGATCCCACACCAGTAAAGCTTCCTGTCCTTAAACAATCTTAAACCTTAAACCCTATTAGACCCAAATCAGGATTCTGGATTCTCAGAAAGAGAGAGCAGTGAAATAACCCAGAGGAGCTGATCTGACATCTGGGTAATGCCAAAAAAAGCAACCCTATTTCTCCCTCCTCTCAGTCCTGGGCACACATCAGGGACAGAACCCCGGTACTCCTCTCCTGCCCTTGCAGTTTCACAGAGCCATCCACATTCCCTAGTAATGAGGAGCATTTCTGACATTTTATCGCATCAAGAGTCTCATCATGTGAAATCCTTTTACAACATCAGATTCTGATTCTCACATAAACTCCTGAGGTATTTTTGCAGATTAATTGAAACGGAATAAATTTCCTTGGCATTTTGAGCCCAGGTAATTCTCGTGGCAGTCTGCCATCACAGCCAAGCACCACTAAGCTTCCCACCAGAGGTCAGCCAAGGTCTCATTTAAGATTCCCCAAACAGAAAGAGGCTGCAAGAGCAGTATGGCTCTTAGGGCAGCAGGAATGTTGATGCCCTTCTCTTTAAAGGATAAAGAAAGAAAAATTCTGAGGTGAAGGACCAGCAAGGGCAGACTGCACAGCTGGTAGACAACTAGGAAGAGAGCCAGAAGACTATGGCAGAAATGGAGCTTTTCAAAGTTGGGAAGGAGCACCTGGAAACATGACACTAGCATGTGGAGTATGATGGGTAATTCCAGAACAGAGGTCTGATGGGATAAAGTCTGTTTTAGTGGGGAAAGAGGCACCAGAACAGGGGAGATGCTGAAGTTCAGCAGGAATTAATATGTGACCCTGCAGGGATTCTCTCTTCTCTGTGAATTACACAGGGTGAAACACAACACACCCAAGTCCCGCTTTTATCTCCATGCTATATCCCCAAAGAAGGAGCCAAGGAGGTTTTGTCAGTCCTTTGGGAACCGCATTATCATCTGAGCTTTCCAGTCTTCCTGCTTATTCTCCAGTGTTGAACTGGCTCACTATTATTAGTGGTTATATTTTTCAGTCTCCCACAGGTAGCACAATACTGTCAAGTGACTTTGAAGACAGGCAATAAGGCCCTTTTTCACAACATAAATGCCACAAGGAATTCTTCCCAAGAAGCTGCTGAGATGAATTCTCTACAGTCCAAAGGAAAAAACATAACCTGACAACAGCTTGTGTTTGCTCAGGTTGTTAGGAAAAGGGAAAGAAATCCCTCTCCAGAAACAGTAACTGCGCATGTCCCCAATACCAGTATATACTGGTATGATCAACTGCTGCCTCCACCAGAGGCAGGTTCATTGCAGAGGAAAAGCACACAACCCAATGTGTCTGGATGGCACTTCACATTTCAGAGGTTCAAAGGCTCACATAAAACATCCCTACAAATTCACATCAGCAGTCCCTTTGATTGCTAGGGGTTTTTCTTTTCCTCATTGAAGATCATTTCTGAGTTACGTTCAGTGTCCTGCGAGACCAAAGAGTGCAACATCATATAGCATTAAGGTTCTAACCTTCGGAAAACCTCACAGCCTTAGAGCTGGAAAGCAAATACACCCCAAGCTTTTACTTGTATGTACTTGAAGGCTTGAAGGAGTTATGAGAACAACTATTATTACCCTCCAAAAAGGGCTCAAGGTGCAGGAGACAAGGGAGAGGTGGGGACAGGAACGCTGAAGCTTCTTTCGGTGACTCCACCTTGTTCATCAGACATATTCAAGCCAGCATATCTTTCTCTCCCAAGCGAAATCTGTTTCTACAATTTTGCCAAAACTTTTATATATGGCAGTGGCCAGCTGGCTGCTTGGAGAGCCATGTGTCAGCGGTCCTGGCGAATGCTTAATGTGTGATATGGATCTGCACAAACTGCAATCACTTGGTTTGCAAACATTCCTGTTTTATGCATTTAGAAAGCAGCTAGCAAAAGGAGAGGATTCTGAAACAAAGTCACACAACATGGCAGATTGCTTATATATTTAGGCAATCCCTCAGTATACAAATATATCATGGTAACTCATCCCTTCTCCCTGACATGTTCTGTCCCCATGGGCTCTAGGTCAACCTGCTCTGTCTCTTCTGGCAAAACACCATCACCTCCTCCTCCACTGCCACCTTTGTTTATACAGAGACAGGAATTCAACACCATCAAGGTTTCTCCAAGACAAGATGGGAGAAACTGCTGCATCCTCCTTCCAGCCCTGCTGTATGGCTGGATCCCAGAGGGGCAATGTCAGCAGATGTGACCACAGGGGAGCCCTCTCCCATACCCCAGCTGACAACACGGTGGTTCCTGGGCTGCTGCAAGAGATCTGTCTGATGAAGGAGACACCCACCCATGCAGGGACCAGCAAGTCAGCCAACACAACTGTGGGATTCCAAGGGGAAAGCAGTAAAGCAGGACAGAAGCATGCTTTGAATCAATGTATTTTTGGGCTACATACTTCTGCCCGTACATTCCCAGAGGAGATGTGAGAAACGAATCATGTGGGTTTTACAGAAAGAGCAGCAGAAGCTGACTACATTGAAAGAGGTCTGTGGCTACATTCTCCATGTATATAAAAAGTGCTCGTGAAGTTTAAAGCAAGCCATCTATTTAGGGATTTGTTAATGCATGATCCCATGTGGTCTGTAGGCCCGTGTACAAGAATATATATGGCTTATTGACTAACGTCAGGGAAAATAGACTTCCCAGCCTAGATTAAGTTTATCACAATCTCTGCAATCATCCTAGTGAGCAAAAGCATGGGTGATAGATGAGCCTGCCACGGTCTCCCAAATGCCAGCAGATACCAGCTGACAAGGCACCAGGGGAAGGTAATTCCAAGCTAAGGCTGCTTGAGCAAACAGACCCTCCTCCTAACACACAACAAACAGGCCTCCCACTGATATCCTCTGTCCTGACAGCTCTTGGCCCCAAAACCAGTCTCATCAGCCAAGCCTCAAACTACAGCGACCATCACAGATCAGTATCAGCACCATGACCTGTCCCTAGAAATGAAGGGGAAGCCAGGCTGGGCTCTACCTCATTGCCAGGACAGACTCTGCACAGCTGCAAACAGCTGCTTCTGCACTTCTGCCCAGCCATCACATCTGAGGGCTGATGGTTTACAGTCTGAGACGAATTTGGCAGAAATCTCCACCAGAAGCAGTCGAGGGGAGGCTGGAGTGGAATAAAGCTTCTCCCTCTCCACAAGTAGAATCAATTGATTTTAACATTTTGAATCAGGATATTTCAACACTTCAGGTCAAAATTATCTATCAGTTGCAAAAGCAAAAGAAAACCATAATGCAGAATTGAAGTCAGAAGTTTGTCCCAAACACTGCAGGTCCAAATTGAAGATTCCACAATCTGCACACCCCGGTGGTGCTCATTTCTTCCTCTCAATATTTGTCAAACAAGAAATCTGATTACACTTCCAGTAAAAGTCATATTGTTTCCAAACCCACCATAAAAATTAAGTAAAATCTAAAACAGAAGAGCCTAACTGTAACTGTAAGGACATGGATAAGTAGTTCATCTAAACTTGACTGTCAAGAGAAGGAAACAGAACACTGTAATAGACATTGAGTCAAAATTAATCTTGATTTAAACAGGAAACCAACATGGTTTAACAAGTAGGACGAAACGCTGGTATCCTTCGGGTTATCATTAAGTACTTGCTGCAAAGAATCTGCTCTTCCTCAAACTACAATAAAGGATTCCTTTTTCTTTCATTACATTGCCTGAAAGCTTCTTAGGAGCACCAGCAGTTTGTAAAGATGAAAAACGTGTTTAATCAGTAATTGCAATGGGTTTAGGAACTGCTAATAAATACACAAGAAAGCTCGGAGGGGGAACACTCACTCATCCAAAGCCACTAGTGCCACAAAGTCAATTCCATACATAGTTGTCAGCCACATGACCAAATTTGTCCCAAATCAATTATTAAACAGAAAATGCAACTGGTTCAAATTTTTAAAAATCCAAACGCAGACTCGCAATACAAAAATGTCTAATGCCAAGTGGGATTTAAGTCTCAAATCATTTAATTGTATCTACACAAAATTTTGGTGAGTGCTGCTACAAAAGCCAACCTGATAAACACAATCAGCACTAAATTCAGCTTTTGTCTCGTGGGGAGCTGTAATTCGCAATGTTTATGAGTTGTATCTACTTTGTGACATTCTCAAAGCTGAAGAGAGGAAATACACACAGAAAACGCAAAAAGCACCTCTTGGAGATTAAAAAGGACATTCAGCAACACAGAAGATGGGGCGTTAGAACTGTGAAAAGTACAAGAATGAGCTCCATCATACAAGGGATCAGCAGTGGTGGCAGAGGCAGTGGGGATTGCAGCTGTCTGCTCAGCCCCTGCTGCTGCATCTGGTTACTGCTATGGGCCCGTGGAAGGAGAAAGAAAGAAAAAAGTCTACATCTGATATGACTGTTTTGCCTGTTTAAGATTCAAAAGCTCCACTGAAAGCTTTCACGAAGCTGAAGGGAGCATGATTTATATAAAAAGCTACAAGCCTTTTACAGTCCATTTTGAGCAGAATGGACATCAGTGCTACCTGTTCTTGGAGAATAGTGTTTCCTATTTTATTTACATTTACTCTACATTATGCTTTTAGAGTAACTTACCAATCCAGCCAATCAATTCAAACTATTTTGCAAGCATTTCAAGTCATTTCTTAGCATCACCCTGTAGGCACTTGCTTCTTGGTAATTACAATCATTTTTCTGCAGAGATTTTCTTCATTCAAGTAGCTTTGCCAAGCAACAAGAAACAAAAGAATAACCATGTCTAAAAATAGATAGGCAAAAATGTAGGAATCCCACAACTGTTTTGAACAGAGTCATCAGGAAGACAGCAGGAGATAAATGTGTGCCCCCATGCCCTTCAAGTCTTTGCTGACACCCCAAAAATAGTGCTGTTTAATGTTTGATAGGTATGACTCCATATTATAGCTTAAATTTATTAAAAAAAAAAATCTGTCTTAAAAGTCAGATTTTTCAACTCTTCTTGGGAGACCAGAAATAATCTGACTGCTTGGTGCTTTTCATCATCTTTCTGTCACAGAAGGAATTTTAACTATTTCTTTTAAGAAAAGAAGAACATGGCATCACAAAAAGTGCCTCACGCAGGAGAGTATTATAATTGTTCTGACCAGATACCAGCCAAACGTGATCTCTTTCCTTCCTTTTAGCAGATAAGATGGGATTTGACTTGAATTAACCTGCCTGTTGAGAGGGACACTGCTGCAGACCTGCAGCTCTCACACCTGACCAAGACACTGAAGTACAAAACCAGGGATTTTAACAACGTAAGTCCTGAGGCCCATAAAGTGGACCTGGGAGAAAGCTGCAAGCCTTGAATCCAAACTATCTCCCAATGGAAAAAACCCATACAAATGCGAGTTCCCAGCTGCCCTGTGACAATTCCAAGTCCAGTATTTTCCTTAAAAGTAAGAGGCACAGTTTCCTCACTGGGAACTCCCTTCTCTTTACTACTTCCATGTTTTTTTTCAAGACTGACCTAGTCAAAACCTTGTCAGTTAGCAACAGCACCAAGAATCACACAGCACCAGCTTTGCTAGTGTTAGGGCTGCCTTAAAATAAAAGCAATCACAACATTTCTTAAAACTGAATATCCTCCCCCCACCCTACATGTTGACGTGGCCACTAAATCCCACTGGGTAATCTCCAGAATCCATCTGTTCCTTTCCATTCTCATCCCGAGAAGCCTCCCATAGCCCCTGATTATTTCTCAACTTGTCTGAAGAAATATCCTGTCTTCTGGCTTCCCAGACGCTTGTTTCACCCCCTTGTCCCCAGAGGTTTGCTGAAAAAGACAGCTGCAAAGATTATCTACTCCAAAGTCGTGCCCAGGCTCTCTTCAAATCCCTTGAAGGAGACATTTTCTCTAACTGTAAAAATGTTTAACAGAGGAGAGCAAGAATCTTTCAAAAATCAGTTTCTTCCCATTGTCATCCTGGAAGCAAGATCCAGCTACAGATACCTTTTAAGCAAGCATCTCTTCAGGCATGGTTGGTCAAGAGGAGCTAGAGTCCCACACTGACCACATCTAGCCTCTCAACCAGCACCAAGAAGATGGACTGTGCCTGGGCCAGGTGAAGCACTGCCTTACACAGCAACAACAGTGCTGAGAGGAGCATTCACCAAAGGTCATCACCAAACAGCAGATGCAAGCATAAAAACAGTGACATTTTCCCACTGGCCACAAAGCAGCTAAAATTACAGGAATGCATATCTTCTCCTTTTTCAGGTCAATACAACTAGCATGTCTGTGCATTTAATGTATCAAACACAGCTGCACAAAACACTCTAAAGGCTTCTCATTTAACTTGAGAGCTGTTAAAAGTGGTGGAGAAAAACACACCTCTATTACTTATATTGTTGCATAAAATCCAAACATGAACCAAATCCACAGAGGCCCTGAGATTTAATTGTTCAGTTGTTTTTTGTTATTGCTTTATTTGTAACTTGAAGCCCCACTGGGATTACAGCTCTCATATTCTTTATAGGTTCCCACCAGCCCTTTACGTGCTCCAGCACCAGCCAAAGCTACCAAAAATCCAAACAGCAGGTTTTTTTGTTTCCCTACAATTTCAACATTACTGCTGCTCAAGTTTAATTCTTAGATTTATGGGGGGTGCCAAAGGGTTAACTTTGCTTGAAATTTTCCTATTTATCGTCATTTGCTTCAAATAAAGCAAGTACTGCAGGAATTTATGATGCCCGAACCCGACAGTCACTGACTGCCTAACAAATCTTTCCTTCTGTTTTCAAAATAGTTTTGTGTTAATCTCTCAGGTCACTATCAAAGACAGTTTAGCATCTAATTTATCACCTTTTGGGCAGAGATCCATGCTGAAAAATTCACATCCAAACTGTAATTTAGTTCAGTTAATGGTCTTTTCTCAGAGGAACTGGACAATTAAAAACATACGGAAATAGAATAAGCTACTCACTTTTCAACTAAATGTTTGCTCTATGTCTTGGGAAATAAATTTAGGATGAACAAGCTGAATTCAGTGAATGGATTAAAAGAGGAATGGACTGTTGTCATAAATCAGTTGTCCTCCTTTCCCATGCCACATAGCAGTATTTTTTTTTTTTAAACAGAGCATCTTGTCCAACAATGGAGAAAAACCTTCAAGAAATTACAGGTTTACACAGGACTGGTGCTATTTCAAAAAAAAAAAAAAAAGGGGGAAGGGGAAAACATTTGACATATTTAGGCACCTAGATAAAGTAATCGGAAATGTCCGGTTAAACAAGAAAAGCATAAAGGCAAAAATAGTTTAAAATGTGTACCCCAATGTACACTGGCTTCATTATAGTGGCAATCAATCACAGATTTTTGGTAAATTACGACATTCTATTATGTCTGGAAAATACCATGGTACAGTTGGCACCTGTACAGAAGCACAAAGCTTGGAAACATATATGGCATTTAGCAGTGTTTCTTTCTCTTTTTCTTCTCCCTTAGAAATGCCAGTGTCTATGTAACAATTCACAAGTGACACAGGTCCCTGGCTACACCTCCTGCTGAACGTCTCCCATGGGCTTTAGTGGGCGCTGGATGAGAGCAGAAGGAGAATATCAAAGCCCTTGACATTCCTTCACTGGTCAGTTCCTTTGCTGTGTTCCACAGCCTGAGTGGCTGCCTCTAACCATTTGGAAAAATCATTTGTGGAATTCAGCATGGATTTTTTTTCATTCATTTTGTACCTAAAACTGAGGTACCAAATTTAATAGCAGTCTCCTTCCCAACCTTAGACGCATCCCAAAGTGATAATGTTTCCATTATATTGTAAAGTTGTGCTGGGTCACCCTTCTCAGTGACATACCAGCTCTAAGTCACCATGTCTGTGCTTTGCCAGCTTCATTAGCAATTAAGCCTACTGAGCACAGCTCTCTCCATCAGCCATAGGAGACAGACCCAAGGACCTCCCAAGTGAGAGGCACAAGCTGACAGCGACAGCTCTGAGGTTACAGCTGATTGTAGTCACCACCACAACAAAAAGAAACTGGAAAAATAAATTACGTGATCATACTATTTTGCTTCTAACACTGCTTTGGCCAAAACAGGGGACAAAAAGGTCACCTCCAGCACTAAAGTGATTACAAGTGTGCATCCTGAGCTAAAGCTCCAATGCTTCTGGAGCACAGCTATGGCAGGCCAATGTTCTCCAGGGGAACGGCAGTGGGAACACACCAGTGCATAGATTGCACTGAATTTCTCAATTAAAACCAGAAAATGTAGCCCTTAGCAACAACAGGATAAAAATAAATAATAAAAAAAGCCCACACAGGAAGACAGTGGAAGCTACACCCTTGAAATGCCTTTTGATGTTAATGCACTGCAATGAGCCTTAGTGTAATCTTCTTCACAAAATACTGAAAGTAAATAAAAACCAGGAACACAAGCTTATCAATTCCTCCACCTTTCAAGACTACCTAATGCCTTCAGTCTTCCTTACCACTACATATTTTTTTTAATTTTAGCCAGGGCAAAAAGGCCCTCAAAATACCCTTTTCAATTCTTCTCTTCGAAGAAGAAATGCTGATAAGACCAATTAAGTGAGATGAGAAACAAAACCCAGGCTGTTGGTTCAGTATGCTCCGTGCTTACTGTATATTTCATAAAGACCAAACGTTTGATGTTAATTTTCTGTGATGCATTTTCCAATAATCCATGAGTATGAGCTTTAGCACTGACAGAAAGAAGCGTTGTATTTCACAGTCACACAGGAGCAGACAGTTTTAGGATCATTTATTTAATTATGCAAATGCTACTCTTGTGACAACAAGAGACAGAGTCAAGCTGAAGCCATACATTGGATAATAAAGTTCATATCCAAGTGAAGATTCATTACCTGCTGTGTCAACTCCAACTACTACCACATCTTTATGGCTTGCACTAATGTTTAGTTAAAGTTGGGGTTACACTTTTCAGGGCAGTTAAAAATAAGCGCTCATTTTCTAGGTTTTCTTTAACTGGCTATTCTACAATACTCTGCATGTGCAAATTAAAAACAAAACCCAACCCCTGTCTGAAGCTAATCACTGCTGAATAAACAAAGAGGCTTTTTAATCAACCTAAACTTCACTTCTTTCCTGAATTTTACAGCAATGTATACCCAGAAGACGTGGTATTTTTTTCAGAGCTTGACAACAGGTGTATTAAAAGCAACCACAAAGTACCAGCTCAGCAGAAGATTTCTACATTCCCCAGTACACACACGATGTAACTAGTACCACTCCAACCAGACTCTGCCTGGCCAACACACTGATGAGCAGGGAAGAGAGCAGCAGGTGCTAAATTCACTTTCAAAGAAGTGCTCATTGAATCCTACAAACCTTCTACCGCCTTACCTGGAGCTCTCAGAAAAGGCTGTGCTACAGGAATGCTGCTCCTTGGTCCTACCTGGTCCTCTCAAAGCCTTATTCTGACTCAAATACAAAGCAAATATTCACACCATGAAAACTTACTTTCAGCTCCACAGGATTGCCAGCACAGTGATGAAATAAACCAGGACAAGAGGGCAAGGCACACGGGCACAGGTGAGGCTGAGACCCACCCATATGGTGGAGCCATCCTAAGCAGTGACTGCTGCCAAAAGGGCTGCACCTTTCTCTCTTAGGCACCCACCACCCCTCATTGTTCTGCTGGTGGGTTGATCACACAGGGGCATGAAACAATATTTTCCTGAGGAGAATTCTTTCTAAAGAGACCACAAGGGGTTCAGAAGGTCAGAACCACCAGAGCCCCAGGAGAGGCAGCAGCACATGGCTGGAGCAGAGGACAGGACTGTGCTTTCCAGGGGTGGCACAGGCTTGAGTTGGCTCAGGTGCACCACAAAGCTGTGACTCTGAGGTGATTATATTTTAAAATGTTCCTGCTGAACAAAAAAGCTTTTGCATGTAATGGAACAGTCCTTTGCAACTGATGGACCAACAGAGGATAGGAGGCATGTTTCAGCCACACTTAAAAGTTTTAGGCTCAAAAGCTACACAGTTTTCATCTCAGGTACCACATATACTATGAGACTGGGCAAGAAAACGAGTCCAGCTCCTGCAGCACAATTAATTTGTCCATATTAACCAGCTACCTCTGGCCACAAATCTTGAGTTGGTTCAATTACAAGATTCAGGGACACTAACATGTAGCTTTGGCGCCTCTTTAATTAGTATTTTAAAATACTACTTTTCAATATGTCACAGTATGTAAGTGTCATGTATAAATACTTACACTTGGCTTTTCTTTTTTAATAGAAAAGGCATTTTATTATCAAAGTGGTTTTGGTAATATGCAGCTAT
Organism: Campylorhamphus procurvoides; assembly: GCA_013396655.1. Lineage (NCBI taxonomy): Eukaryota > Metazoa > Chordata > Aves > Passeriformes > Dendrocolaptidae > Campylorhamphus > Campylorhamphus procurvoides. The sequence continues at coordinate 1,408,622 of WBMV01003161.1, read as the reverse complement.
TGCATGTCAAACACTGCATGATAGAAGATTAATGTGCTTACTCTTATTCTGTGGACAAATTTCTTTAATGTCACTGAGAAATAGGGTAAAGACTTAAATACAAAGCACCACAAAAATCTATCCCAGTCTACATCTTTCAGGGCTGAGAAAATGTTATTATATGCATGTATGTTCAGATACACAGTCAGATCTAAGGTACATAAATAAAAACCTTTCAACAAGATGAATGACATACAGAACACACATCTGATCTCCCTGCTTGAAAAATGCTCTCACAGCTGAACTCCCTCCCCTGCTTGCTGTGAGTGCTCCTGGCCCTGCACAGCCCCATCCAACCCAGTATGACTGCTCAGGATGCAAGCACCTGATTTCACAAAATCCAAAGGTAAGCAGATCCAAATCTCCCCAGAGCTAATGGATTTGGCCCTTATCTCCCCTTGCTAAAGCATCCTGAGTGCCAAGTGACTTATCTAAGCATTAGGAACCAATATTAGTATTATAATGTAATATTCATGTATTATTCTCTTGTCGGTCTTTTAGCTTATGTACAACACTTCAGCACAGGCAGCTGCTCATGTACAGTTTTCTGTCTACCTTATTACAGTTTTTATACTGAATACAAGCAAAAACATCTGAATGCGTTGGCTACATCATCAGCTGAAGTTTGAGGAAGAAAAGAGTTATTTTTAACCTGGGAAAGTTCCCAAATCAGCTCATTACATAGCTCAAAAACTGGCACAAGAGGAATACATGTCGCTGGGTACAAGCTGGAGGAGGAGGGGCAAAAACAATTCATACCTGATTTGTCACCAGTAAATACAACCAAAAAACTCATGTCCTAAAGCAGAAAGACAGCAAAGGCCCAGCACAGACACGTATCTAGCTGGGAGTTCAAGCACACCTCTGTAGAACAGGTGCTGTTTCCAAACAGTCCACAGGATTTAGATCCCTAAATTTTTTAGGTGCTTTGTGAATTCCTCCACACATCTTACTGCATCTTGTCCAAACTTGGCTTCTGTTGACTTTCAAAGTCTGAGCGAAAGGACAATAGCAAAATTCACAGCAGAACACGTGGCTTCCTGAGCCTGAGATGGGAAACAGCTCAGCCCAGCAGGGCCACACCAAATTTCACCAGCTGTGGTGCTCACAGGGCCAGCATTTTAATCTGTCTGCCTCGACAAAAAGAAAAATGCCTAGAAAGTTTTACATGTGAACAAGCAAAAAGATGAAGCACCTCCGGTCCCTCTCGAGACTGTAGGCTTCCCATACACCTTCAGATGAAAGCACAGCTTGCAAGCAAGGGTTGAGCAGGAGCATCCCTCCTCCAGTGTCAGCACAGCACACCAGACCTGCAAGGCTGGGGGAAGCCACGGGAAGCGCAGGCAGCTGTACACTCATCGCTTAAACACTATTTCATCCCAAGGTTCCAAAATGATAATAGACTTTATTCTAATTGGATTGTCTGCAATGAGCCAATTTAAGTGCTAAATGCTGCAAATTATTCAGCATGACATAGCAATGCAATGATCTGAGCCACTGCAGGGCAGGAGGCTTCTTCAAAGCTACGGTTCCTGAAGCATAATAAGGAGACACAAGTCTTGCTTGGCATGTCTCCACCAACCAAATTCATATTGTTTCAACAGCTGCAGTTTGCCCACTGAGCATTAACTATTGCTCTGACCTAGAACACAACCACTGTCAGCCAGCATACCTGATTAGAAGATGATTTTTCTGAACACACCTTTCAAGTCCATATCACTGTAATTGCTGGCTTTCAAAAAGACAAAGCACCTACGACACCCCACGTACAGAACACAGGGCTGTGAAATATTGATCTAACCACAAGCTTTAAAATATTTAACCAACTTGAGTCTGCACCTTCATCATCAGGGTAAGAATGTCACATCTGTTCACAAAGATTTAAGGGACAGGAAGAGACAGACATTTAAAGCTTTAGATTTTATTCTTGTACATTTACAGCAGCATGAATTACGAGTGCAAATGAAGGACTCCTGGGTAACCACTTGTCCCATGCACAGCACATCATTCAGAAGCCAATTATTTTTAGTAATTATGTGTGAAGTGGCTCTCTCTATATATTTCGCTGTAAAATGCATTGTCTTGTATTAGCCAGGAAGTAAAGCCTAGGGTTCTCTTCTCATACGAAATCTCACATTACACCAAGAAGTCACAAAATGGAAAGAAAGAAAAGAGTAACCCATTAATCATATTCCTAACATTTAATACAACGCTATCATGCTCAATCACAAGAGGCTGTCCAGGATTCCCCCGAGTCCTGAGAGTTTTAGAGAGCTTGAGGTTATTGCAATTAAAGTCCAGACTCAAATTGCAATGCCTACATTGTTGCACTCACAAGGTGTTAAGTTTTACACCTTAGTTCTGGTCACCAAACTCTGACCCTGAAACACTGAACCTCCAGTCCCAGAGGGCTGGAGAAAGAAAAACCTTGGAATACAAGACAGTAGCCTTACATCTTGCCTCTCAGCTGGGCATGCATCTCCTTCAAAAAAGTGTAGCAGCACTCATCCTTAGTGGAAATCAACTACTCAGCTCTGCAAGAATGCTTGTATCCAAGTTATCTGTCCCCGCTGATATAAAAATGACGGATTTTAATACCTCCTGTCCAATATCATACCTACTTGTCAGTGTGATGGTACGTAGTTAAATCACCAGCATCTAATATGAATACATCATCTGATTTACTGAACAGAAATATTTATTAAAAACTTCTGCCCTAACTTGACTTTGCTTCTTGGCTTTTGGATTTATTAGAATTAACTCCAGTAGATGAGCAGTTTACTGTATTTTATTTTCCCACATATTTTCTAATCCAGAGAGGCACAGGAACATTAATTCAGGAATTGGCTGCAATTATTTTTTGCTATTCAGCTAGGGGCAGTAAACGCAAACTGAATTGGCTGCAGTTCAATGTCATTGCATAAGATTTGCTCTATTGTTCCCTTAGATGCAGATGTTATGGTATGAAATGCTAAATCAAAGTAGCGACAGTATCATTCTGTGCACTTTCTAATGGGTTCCCAGTAGGTTCAGTTTTCTTGCTGAAAATTAATTTCCTTTTACCTAAAAACAATCATAGAATAACAGAATTAAGACCACTTCTTCCATCACCAAAATTTAAAAAGGAAAGAATGCCTCAGCTGTTCATTTTTTATATAAAGCTCAGAGTGCATTGCAAATTGAGGACTGCAAGCTTCAAGCACTTACCTTAATCATGAAAGCAGTGAAAATAAGATAAATAAGAAATGTGACATTGCTATTTAAACAATGATTCTTTCTCTTGCAAATGCCAATTCCTTTCACACTGAAAGCACTAGAGAGGCTTGAAAAACGTGTGCGTTAATCAGGATTTCAGCACAATCCTCCAGGTTCTCAAACCAATCATCAAGAAATTCTCTTGCTCTTTGGAAACGCTGAGGGCAACAAAAAAAATAAGTGGAGGCAGCCTCTCCTTTTCTGCTGTGTTTGTTCAAGATCATTGTTCTGTCTTTTAGAAGAAATGCAGATAATATGCTTCTACTGCTGCCTTTTTCTTTTTTTTTTTTTTTGGGTGGTGGTGGGGCAAGAAGTAGGACAAAAAGGGGGGCAGATTATCTGCAAATTGATATTATTGCTGTTTATCACACAAAAGCCTCTTCTCTGAGGAGCAAGCTGTATGGGACAGCATAGGGACTGAACAGATATTGTAGGTCCTCACTGCTGTAGATGTAACCACAACTGAAAACACTAATTATCTTCCCAAACAGAGCTCCTCTGAAGCTGCAGTAGCCTGGAGAGGGACATGAACACAACACCCCTGAGGGCAGCCAGCCATCTTTTACTCATTTCTGTTTGTTCATTTTAAGTACCAGGTGAAAATTAAAGGAGGAAATGATGAGATTAAAAAAAA